>JAVTVJ010000009.1:600000-900000 GCA_034509425.1 Eopsaltria australis
CCCCTTCTAAGTTGAGGAGTGGGAGTGACAGTGCAGATTAGGTAGACACCTGGTGTCCAACCAAGGTCAAACCACTACATTGTTTATTCCTCAATAGGACCTAATGCAGATGTAGGACTCTGTCCTGATTAAATCAGTGACTTCCACTTTCTTCTAAGACAGCTTCAGGAGATGTAAGCATCCACTTTAATCAAACCTATCAGCTGAAGAATTTGGTTTCACCTCTTCTCCTTTTATTGTCCTAAATGACTCCACACAGGGATGTTCGCTTTTCTTCTTGAACCATGCAAAAGATCAAGAAAACAACCAGACAGGAAATGAGTGTGATGGCAATGAAATAGTTGTAATTTGTTTGGAGAGGGGTGTGTTGAGTCTGAGTTTCTTGAAGCATTCAAACTGCTGTAACATATACAAATGCTATCTTTGCAGGTTTCCTCCAACATCCACATTGTAATAACCTAGTTTTTCCCTGACTCTTGTGATTTCATACCCCCATGGCCGGGTGAGATGCAGTTCATTGCAAGCTACATATGGCCAAGTTGCTGCCCAAGGAACCCTGCCAGCTGGCTACTCAAAAAATGAAAAGAAAATTGTGGTCCAACAAGGCAGACTAGGAGGAAGAGTCCTAAAGTAGTTCTCATAGCAGGGAAACAGACTTCTTCAGTGCAGCCTCAGCTTTCTTTGAGGTTCATCTCCTCTGCCAGGGTTGACTGAAGTTGGTTGACAAGGCTCAGAAGTTATAGGAAGGAATATCAGCAATTTTCTTACCTACAGTTGTATAAAACCTTAGACTGCCTAAGTGCAGAACCACTCGCAGTCAGCAAGAACTTTTCTGTTATTGAGACAATCAAGCACCATGATCTCCATCACATCAAAGAAAGTTTCCAGTTCCATTGTTCATCCCTGTTCTGTACACCTTGGACATGCTCCTTCCCCACTTCCCACTTCATTTCTTTCCCTGAACAAAGTTAGAATGGAAGTGCAAGCAAAGCCTAACAGGAAGGAGATTATTACCATTAACTCTTGTTAGCATATCTGGGCATCAGCCTATCACCTGCTGTTAGTGTACTGAAACACAGAATAAAGCTGCATTTCTGTAAAAGACATTGGGAGCAAAATTGGACAGAAGAGTGTCAGACTGCAGTTTTTCCATTCTTTCACACAAAATGTGAAATAACATGTTAACTGCCTTCTGGCCATACAGTAAGCTTCCATTAAAATAATTACCATATGGCTCTTTTGGGGACATGGTAACTTTCCTGTTATTTCACAATCCTTTCAGATGAACAGTTTCACAATGGACCCTACAGGACCTTGAAAGGATTTTATCAGGTTACTGGATTAGGGCTTTGATAGAGATTCTGAGGAAAAAGCAGGTGGAAATAACAGCTCACAGAGTAGCTCTGCAGAGTGATTACTGGGCTATATTCTCTGTTCAAATGGGAAAAGGAAATCCCTTGAAATAAAAAGTCTGGCTGCTGCTGATTAGCTGACAAGAATGAAATTGAACACTATGCACATAAAACTCTATATGTGCAACCAACAGATCCATCATGTCAGCAATTCATTTTCTTATGGTAGCATGGGCTTGAAGAGAAATCCATTAAGGCCCAAATAAATTAATAGCACAGAAGAGAAGTATCCCATCCCTTGCCTCATTTTGTATCCACATGGCTTACAAGTCTAGCCTGATGTTATTTTTTTATATTTATCTCTTCCTCATTCATTAACTTTACTGCACTATATAGTCAAGGACCCGAATATTTTTTTTCTGTTATCAGCAAATAACTTTCAGTTTCTCCAGCTGCAGGTATAACTTAATAAGAATATTCTGTATATCTATAGATGCCTCTAAATCTTTGGTGATTCCAGTTGTACCTGGAGCTTATAACAAGGACTAAGGGCAGGAAACATTGAAGGTGAAGTCTAATTAACAGTCATCTAAAACATCATTGCAACAGTAATTTTTTTTTAGCAGCCTATATCATCCCTATCTTTCTCCTTTTTTTTCCTTGCAGATTCGTTGAAATGCACTGTCTGTTGGAGGACTCCAGTTGTGGTGGTGACGGTACGTTAGGTGGCAAGTCCCATGAAGCATGCTAATATGCGCTAATCTTTTAATGATGATGAATATTTGACTCTTTGTAATGGGGGTATTTTTTTTTAAAGAGGCTTTCCACAAAAAAAAAAAATCATCACAATGGTTGTCACAAGTAAGCTTCCCTCCCCTTTGAAAGAACTGACTGTAGTGGAAAAGATAATTACTTAGTTCCTTTATCTCCGAATTATTTGTAATAAAACCTGAAATCGCACCACAAGGTCTTTCATGAGGATGTCATAAATTAAGATGCATCGATGTATTTGGTGCATCTGTTCAGCTCTGCGCTCCTTTGTCTTCTGCAAATAGCGCAGCAGCTTCAATACCCAGCAGACAGCATTTACGCAAATGATGTCGTGGTCTGTATCATTAATATTCAGCGATTGTCTGTCATAGACACCTTACTGTACATCTGTTATGCAAATTTATGTTAATTTTTGCTCACTGACAGCTGCCTTGGTTCCCTCCCTAAAATGATCTTTTCCATTTTGAAGTTTGCAATCTGTTCCCAAAAATGTTAATCTAACAATTAACTGAAATTGCTAAACAGAAATTTTACATGTTATGTCCAAAATAGAAACCAGTGTTTTTAAATAGATGGTGAATCTTCTCTTCACATCATTTGTTTTATATGTGATTCAGAAAAGGATAAACATTGATCTTTGCACAGTCTGTGTTGGGATAAGTGACAATCTCCCTATACAGTAATAGGTTTTGCAGGAAACGATGCCATCTTCTTTTCACATAGGCTATAAAACTGACTTTCCCATTAAAAGGTGCTCTTTGTACAATTGTTTTCTACTTAGACTTTTGGAAATGGAAAGGCCACTCATTATTAACACATTATTCATTTAAACATTTTATTTTAAATAATATGACCATATTTGAAACAGAGGCAGCAAGAATTTAAAAAATGTTTCAGAGAAGTTAGATCATGTTAATGTAATACAGCAGGGAAAGTGAGATATGGTCTCGTATGTTAGATTCAGGCTGCTGGGGAAAATGCTTTGACCCAGTGTGCCCACATCAGGAACCAGACAAGTTGCACCAGGTATTCCATGTGGAATCAGGGAACATCTGGACAGCTGGTCTACAGGCAGGGTTTAAGTCTGTTTGACATTAGGGAAGGTGCACAAGAAAAGCCTAGGCATAGAAATAGTCTCCACCTTAAACCAAAGTGCAAGCAGATTGCTGGCACAGTCTCTCCAAGTTCTCAGACTTCCCTTTGATAAGGAAAAAGAGAAATATTGACAAGAGCCAGGGAGAGCTTCGGTCAGGAAAATATCTGCAAGAGCTGTCAGAAATTCAAGGGCAGCTGGGGTGAAATGGAAAGGGACAGGTTATAGCCACTGTTTGGAAAGGGAATTAAATAGGAGCAGGCACATTGCCTGTATTGGGAAGGAAGCCTCTATGTGTCCACATACTGAGGACAACAGTTTTAAAGCAGAAGCCACTTAACTGCATTGCCTGACAATGTAATAAGATCATGATGTAATAGATTTTTCAAAAACCTATGGCCAAATCAGAATTTGACAGAATAAAACAGGACCTGACTGTAAACCATAGAGAAAGACAAGCTGAAAGAAGTTGAGTTTACATATTAGGAACAGCATTACAGTGCACCAAAAATTCAATATCAGTCTTCACCATAGAAAATACAGCCAAGATACCTATCCAAGCTCTATCCTTATCAGGAAATAAAGAGCACACTATGTCAGGCTGATCTGTCAAAATAAGAAGAGTAGGAAAATTAAACTGATAAATTAAAGAGCAGCATGTCACCTGACTGATGGCAACCCTCCAGGAGATCTCTTAGAAGCATAGCTGCTGTTTCTAACAAAGAATACAGAATAGCTCATTAAAAAACACAGAATGGCAGGGTAGCAAACATCGCTCTTTCCTTCCAAAAAGGGAAACCAGGGAATTCTCAGAATTACAAGCTATGAATCCTCAGAAAAGTTTTTGGAACAATAATTAAGACAAAAGTAGAAAATCACCACAATGAGAGTGCTAGGAGGCCAAGCTGACAGAGCTTCTACAAAGAAAAATTGTACTCCTCTAGTCTATTGTAATGCATCAAGAGTGTTAAACAATGGATGATGAGGACCATTTCATAAATAAGATCACTCAAAAGACAATGTATTTAATTGAAAAAGTATTTCCCAGGAACCAATTAGGAAAACAAAGTAATCATGAAAGAAAACTGAATACTCTGCTGTAAGTTCAGAAAGTAATGTAGAAAACTGCAGTGAATAGAAGTATGTAACTTACTCCGAATTAGAAACTTATAGTGAAATATGCTGAGCTATTTTGGAAACAACAGTTAGTAAGATTGTTTGGAAAAGAGCTAAACAGGCATATCAGTATTTGCAGGTGACAACACTTTGTCCACATGTCCAGACAAAGAAAGTGCTTGATAGACATGAAAAAGTCTTTAAAATAAATCACATGGCAACACTTAAAAAACAAATTCATTTTCAAGATAAATTTAGGGACATGGGAGACCTGACTATATTTCAAGAAGTTACCTGAGGCTTCAGGTTCCACTATTTACTATTACAGGCAATCACACCATGTAACTCCCCATTAAAGGTTTAACAAGTTCCAGACTTTTTTTTTTCCAATCAGAATTGTCATACACATTTTTTTGATAAAGTCTTCTCAGAGCAAAATTTGAATTATTTCAACACTTGAGTGTATGACAAAGGTTACAGCTAAACAGAATGACTCATAAAAATTAAAACTGATTGACTCTTCATGAAGCACTTTTAAAGTAGAACTTGCAATATGGTTCCAATATCATTATACTGTCCTAATACAAGGGGAAAAATCACAGTAAGAATTTCTTTTCATATTAACTGACATTGCTGGGGATGAGCCATTTTTCAGTAATTTCTTTTTTTTTTTTAAGCACCAGCAGAGAATGGGAGGACCCCTCTTGTGTCATCTCCATGCTTTCTCCTCTAAATGTATTTCAGCACTTCAGCCTTCATAAATAGTTTTCCTGATTAATTATAACATCCTGAAACATCTTTCTATAGAAGTTTTGGGGTTTTTAATTACAAGAAATTGGCAGGGGACACAGGAGAGCATACCAAAAGTTGTCTGTCTAGCATCACCTGCAATGTTGGACTAGTGGGATGACAGCAGGAGAGTAGTGAAGGCACAAAGCTATTAAGAGCAGTGAGCCAGCCCAAGATTACTGCATCCACCTGGCACCCCAGCAAGCACATCTCTGCCTGCTGGATGCTACTCATCAGTCCCAAAGCTCAGGGCTCTCCCGCTGCACTGTTAGCTTAGTTTTGAAGTTATTTCAAACATCCAGAGTCCAGAAAGTTTGTTCTTAAATTGAAGTCCACAGAAAGATAGTTTTCCTTGTTTGAAATACTTCAGTCATAGCAGTTGGAAGAACAAGATGCCAAAGAGCAGCTACAGCATAACAAATCTCAGAGTTTAAATCAGATATCTCTTTGGTAACTGAGGTCTTCCAGAAATGATTTTTCCCCTTGATGATATTAAGATTACATGATGCCTTTATTATGATTATTATTATTTAAACACAACAGCATTTTACTGTCAAATATCTGAATCATTTGTAAGGAAAAGGAATTTGATGAACTGCTTTATTTAATGTCCTTAAAACCTTGACAGTACTTTTGTACTATGTAAACCTCCAATTGCTGACTATAGCCTCAGCAGGAGCTGAGGGACTATGCCAGGAATTTCCACATATAGAAATGAGCTAAGACAAAGACAATTGCCATTTGATTTTCTTTCTTCCCATTTTTGGAATAGAAACAAACATTTCAGTGTTTCCTGATTAAAAAAAAAAAATCAGAAAGTTATGAATAGTCTGGTTAGGGGATTTTGTTTCCAGAACACAAACACTGTATCCTAGTTTTCAAGTTTCTGAACATCTTTAGTATATAGACAAAATAAGTTAAATCAGAAATGGCTCCTTTAGGTAAAAGAAAAAACCAAATCAAAACATTGTTCCAAAATTAGTGAAGCACTTTAATTTTATCTTAAATGCATTAAATGAAATTTTTAAATTTCATTTTTCATGTTTTCAAATTGTGTTTTATAGAGACTGATTTAAAAAGTCTTAATGAATCATTTTTCATTTGAAGTGATGGAAGAGAATTTCAGAGGAACTTTAGACAGAAGTTTCCTGAATAGCTCTTTCTTCTGGCCTGAGATGATGTGAAAGAAATTGAAGTTTGAGCTGCCTGTAACCAAAATTCTGAATCTGACTGAACAGCAAAAAGTCATACCCTAGACCCGGCCTGTGCACGTGCTTTGTATACAAATACCAACCAAAGAGAGAAAAAACTAATAGTGCAGCAGCTTTGCAGGCTCCACACCTTAGAGAAATGTGGCAAAAGCCTACCCCAAAAGTGCAGAGATGGACTGCAATTCTTGAAAAAACCCTAAAGCTATGGTGGCTGTTTACAGCTTGCCCCTTCTGTGGCTGGTGGGCAGCAACTCCCCCGTGTCCCCTGGCTGCCCTCACTGCTGACCCCAGTGTCATCCTGCTGCCAGGCTGGCATTGCACAGCAGCTTCTGGAGATGGCATCTACAGCCACAAGGACAAAAGGGGTTTGTTTGTTTTAGGAATGCTGCTGAACCAGACAAAACCACTTTTATTTTCACTTTAACTGTTCTTCATCTTGACATCTACCTCCCCAAGACAGAACACACACCTAGAAGACAGACTTAATTAGATTTCTTATTTCTGACAGCCACTAGTGCAATAATTATATTTTTGTCTCTCTATTCACTCAGGTCACAGAAAATAAGCTTGGAGTGACCTGAAAAGATTAGAAGTTTTCTAAAATATTCACAAAACCAGAGCTGAGGTCTACCTCTGAAGAATTGCATTCCTTTATGGAGCTGACTGACTTTCATCAGTCATTTTATTGATCAGTATAGAAAAATGTAAGTTAATGCACATGGAGAAAACCCTGACCAAACACACGTGAAATCTGATCCAACACCACTTCTCTGACTGATGCTAATTAGTAATAGGATCATGGGGTTATAATAGGTAATTTCATGGATCTATCACCTCACTGATTAATAACAATCAAGCAAGTCATCTAAATAGTAGGACTCATTAGGAGAGGAGTAGAGAACAAGGAGAATATATAGGCAATCTTGCTGAATAAATCTGTGGTTTGCCCGCATCTCAGGTATTATGCTTATACTGGCTCCCAGTTCTTAAAAAGTAGGAAAAACAACCAACCCAAGAAATATTTCAAGAACATAATGAAAAACTACTTCTGTGTAAGGAATATCTAACTAGACTAAGAGTCTTCAGCCTGTAGAAAGATGTGTACAGTCATTTCTGGTATGGGTGTTTGGGAAGTGATTGTTTACTCTTTATTCCGCTGCAAATGTTCAGGAGCAAAGAGAAACTAAACTTAATACAAAGGAAGTAGATCTTTATTCACTGGGTGCCAAATTGTGGAGTCCTCAGAGAAGCTATATCTGCTTCAGAAAGCCTCCAGGTTAGTAACTCCTGGAAACTGTAGATAGGGAGGGTAGGACCTTGTAGGTCTATCCTACTGTTCTCTAGGTCATCTATCCATTTGTCTCAAGTGCAGACACAAGAAGTTAGGCAAGAGAAAGCTTAGAGGCTCAGGCATTTGCATCAGATAAATAGAAGATCTCAACGCTATCCACAAGAGAAATAAATGTGTGCAAATTAGCAAAAACCCCAAACACTAAGAATTTTGACTTTTCAGTCCTCAAGAGACCACAAAACATTCCTAAAAAAATCAGGCACACTTCCCTTCTGATACAGGATTATTTGTTCCCCATATGACAGCACAGCTCTTCATTTTATGCTGCTCAGCAAGTCCCAGCACTAAACGAGCCCCCAGTGTGCCTTCACTTTTATTTTAAGACTGCAGCTATGTTCTGTGACCAACCAAAGGCTGACAAGCATCATGCCAAAGAAAGCCCCTGACCCCCTTTCCCAACTCTTCAAAATCCCACTCATAGATGAAAAACCTTTAGTCTTCAGTTTGATCACATAAGCCATTTCTCCTGAGAAAAGCTCCCACCAGCTATGGTGCTGTTGGGAAGTCCAGCTCTTGCAGTGCTTCTTCTTCCTACATAATTCTTGTCATTTTCAAAAACAAATGTTTATCAGAATGTGACCAGTTACAGGAAAATCAAACCCACATGTTTCAAAACAGATTTAGCAACCCAGTAGCTAGAGTTAATACAGAAAAATATGTATGGAGACTTGTCATAAATGGTGTTCCAAGAGATTTTTGAACACTATATTGCATTAACATTTTCCTTTCAGTCCCACTGATTCTAAATCCAATTAAATAATTGCCTCTTCCTTGTATTTAGATAAAACTTTTGCAAGTCTAATAAGTGCCAATGACACGTGAACTGCTGCTACTTGTATTTCATTGTTTTTCTCCTTTAAAAATGACATTGTGATAAAGAGGAACAAAAACAAAATAAAATTTGAATAACTAATTAATTAATACACAGGGACAGCTTAAATTCATGTGTGTATATTCTGGCACTTCCTGAGATCTTAGTGAAAATGACACTGCACCAGAAGTAATATCAAGGGGAAAATTATGTAAAGTGACTTCATAGTTGGGATCAAGTTATAAATATCTGCTGAAGATATATAACAAATGCTGAACCTTCTGTGGCTGTAACTGCAAATAATAGTGATGATTCATGGAAAAGGATACCTTTACCACCAGAATAACACTGCTTTAGAAGGTCTTTTTAATTTTTTTTAATACATATATATATATGTATGGGCTTAAAACAATATTTCCCTAGACTCTTTGGAAAAACTTGCCTTAATCTGCACAGAAGAAAAAGTCAAGATCATAGTTGAGTAGGAATAAATGACATTTTGATCTATGTAATATGAGGAAATACAAAGCATAAACTGAGATAATTCAGCTGTGCGGCACTGTGTGAAAGTTTAGAATTTTACCCAGAAATTTTCATTAAATTGAAGTTCTTCTCAAATGCCAAATATTATTTGACAATAAGGAGAAGTGCCAATGAAAAGAGCAAATAAACCCAGAAAAACTTTTAAGATTAATTATTTAAGCAGATGTGGAGGTTAGAGAAAATCACAAAGAATTTCCCCCTGAGAAAAGACATTTATTCACCTGTTACCTGCCTGGGTTTCTCCATTCACACCTCTTTGGTCTTTGTCTTCCATTAACTCTAGTAAATGTGCTTATTTGTAGTCAGGCAAAAGAAAATATGAATTTAAGAAAAAATAATACCTCTGAAAAGCCAGTTTGTGGTGTTTCAAGGTTATTTTGGGATTTATACCAAGATGTGGATCCTAGGAGCTGTGCTCAGAGTTTAGGAAAGGGAATACATTGGCAATCTCTAGCTTCATGAGGAACACAGCACTGTCAAGCCATGTGCATGTTCCTCAAGCACTGCAATTTTCATAAAATTCATCAAACCTCCAGCTCAAGGTAAAATGACTGAATCCAAGCTTTAATGTAGATGTCTTGCACATTTCCATCGCATCATATTTACATTGAAAAGGTCACAGGCTGAACTTCGTAAAACACAGCAGATCCAGTGTGGTGTCTCATCTTACTGTTGGCTAATAATTTTTAACATATGAATCCACTGAGCTTCCCTCAACTGTATTTTAATGCAAGCCTTGGGATAACATCAGGTGGCACCATCTGCTGAGACAAAATCAGCTGTAAAAAAGAGGAGTATAGACATTTATTCCGAGGACCTTATGGCTAAGCCATCATTCCATAAGCAACAAATAAACACATTCTCAAGTTTACCTGCAATCTATCACTCTGTAAATTTTAATCTATCAATATTTATTATATTTTACCGTTCTGCAGATTTTAAGCCTTAATTCTCTATGGTCATGGCAGTTACAATCTCCCACGTAGACTGGTCCAGGCAGCCCCACAGCAACTCATAAGGAATGGGATTAGTGAAAAGACATTCTTGAGAATGTCTTCCAATCATCTATTTGCATTGCTAATTAATATGAATTTTCCATGTTTCCCTAGCACTCATTACTGTGATACTCAAACACCAGGATACAAGCAATACATTATAATGTGTCTAGTTATTGCAAAGTCTTTCTGGAAAATCAGTTGAGTTGGGCAGCCTCTACCATATGATTCAGTTTTTTATTATTATTTTATGGCCCAATATCAGAATCTCTTTATTCTCTGAAACTGACTTATTTCTTTGGTTTGCGGCTGACTCAAATGAAACACCTGCAACCATTATGAATAACTATTCAAAAGCAAATTTGAAGTCAAAAGGCCCACAAAGTCAGAATGTAGTGAAAATTCTTCAGAGGACTTCAATAAACATCACTTTTGCACAAGCCTTGTGGTTCTGTATTGGCTAAACCTGCAAGGTAAAATCACAGGCCTCATGACCCTCTGGTTATAGCATGAAAATAGTTTCAACCTGGAGTCAATTCTGCAGAGATATCCAACAGATGAGCCATTAAAAAAAAAAATCTTGCTTTCCTTGAGGAGTCTTTCTACTGTCAGCTCTATCTACTGTCACTGTAACGTTATCCATCATGCCTTGGAAAGTGTGAGACATAAAAATAAAGTGGAAATCTATAAAACTGGTTTTGAGTCTGTAAAAAATGTCAATTTTGTGTCAGTCTTTATTAATCCTATTAACTGCAGTACTTTGGAATCCACATAATTTCATAAGACTCGTAATGCAAGTAGCATTCATAGAAAAAAAGAGGAATCCACGTGCACATATGCAGAGAAACTTAAAGTTTCAGTTATGTCAGTAATGTCAAAGGTGATATGATTGAGAAGGTTGTGCAGTCTTATTAAGCTGGTTATCTTCTCTGTGATACCACCATGGGAAATTTTAGGCATGCAGTTTAGAGATGTAGCTTCATATCTAACGTTGACTCGAAAAATATCCTTTCCCTCACCTATGGGCTGAGCTATCACACTGAATGAGCTGTGTCCCCCTCTATGCATCATGTCACACCTCTCTTCTTACAGAAAGAGAAGATCTAATCCAGTTACTCAAACATAGTTAAAAGAGCATTGTATGAAGTGTATGAAACACCTTTGGAAATACATTTCCTGCTGTCAGAACCACTGCTACTTTTCTTTATGGGTCACATTCAGATTTAAGAACATTTCCTGAATAATTTTGCCGCGTGCATAAATGGCCTAGAGGGAATAAAATTAAACATCTTACAATTAGATATTTTGCAGGAAAAGAGAAAAAGATGCCTTCTCTTCAGTAATGTACTTAGCTCCAAGCATGTTGTTAGAGATTTAAAGCTTGCCTCTAACACTGTTAGGCCACTGAAGGGCTTTGCCCACAGTAGCAAACTGTACAAAGGAGCAACTGCTCAGCTGAAGCCACCAAAAAATATGCCTGCTGGATTCCGGGAATTTGGACTATGAGAGGCTGAAATGTTAATGGTTAATGAATCAAAACAATCAGCCATTTGATAAGGCCAGGTTTGCACACTCTCCCCCTCCCCAACTGAGGGGAAGGAGGAGAGTTTTTGGGTGCCTGGTGGAAAAGCCTCTGGTCTACATAACCTATTCCTAGAAGTTACAAGGTGGGTTTTGAGCCAGATAAGAAGTAAACCCTGCAGAGGCAGGATGGTGCTTTTTACCATCATGGCCAATCATGCCAATTGTTCTCCCTTACTCAACTGGCTCTGTTGTAAAACTCCTCCTCTCACTCCTCCCATTCCAGAATGTCAAATTCACGAAGGACACTCACATTCATGGGTAGGCTTGATGCTTGATTATGCTCCTGATGGGGCATAACTGGCTCAACTATGCTGACATGCCATGTCTTAGAAGGTGTCATAAACCATCAAAGACTCCCAGAGCTCCCCCAGACTAATTTCTGAGGACTTCCACCATGGACTGTGCAAGATTCACAATGTTGCAGAAGACAGAGTAAACCTCTCCCTTCCAGGGGAGGTGCTTGGGTGTTCCCACTGTACCCGAATGGATATTAGCCCCTTTAACTCTGTTTTGCAAGACCCCAGGAGGCCAGGGCAAAGAGGACCAATGGGACTGTCTGGATTCTTGTGGTGGTTACTGTCTCTCTCTCACTCTCTTTTTCCCCCTCTCTCCCTTCTTTTCTATTTCTTTCTATCTCTATCTCATGTTACTGTTCAATAAAATCCATACTATTGACTTCAGCATATGGTCTCATTTGCACCTTAATTTGGGTAGAAGTATCTCTAATAATCAGATCTTAACATAAACAATAAACTAAAAGTCTGACTGTGAACCTTTTCTTCCCTTTGGGGAACATTTTTTTTTCAGATAAGTAACCTCATTTGTTTACACTGGGACACTGCACATTCCAAAGGCAAGTGTCAGAAGAGAACAGTCCAGCTGGAGCTGCACATGGGATGACAGGCTGTGAACTGTGGTTTATTAATTAATTTTGGCAATGTGACCAATAAGTGCAAAATAACAGTAATGT
This sequence comes from Eopsaltria australis, assembly GCA_034509425.1. Taxonomy (NCBI): domain Eukaryota; kingdom Metazoa; phylum Chordata; class Aves; order Passeriformes; family Petroicidae; genus Eopsaltria; species Eopsaltria australis. Next base: position 612,587 of record JAVTVJ010000009.1, read on the forward strand.
GAAATATGATACATAAAATGTGACTAGCAGCAATTATTCTAACCATGAATCTAATCTCACAGAAAGAAACAATAAGGGATGCTGAACATCCCAGAACATGTGTGGTTAACCTCAGCTAACCAGGTCAATCTTCCTATGTTATGTCGATGGGGAAGGGTGAGCTCATCCAGACCATTATTCTAGAGCAAAATCCCAATTGTTCTTATTCACTCCTAGGACTCTGTGTCTGTCTCTCTCTTACTGCACACATTACAGGAGGACACTTAAACTTAGAAAAGTGCCTCTTGCAAGTATATATCATAGAGCTGTGGCTGAAAGTAAATTCCAGTACATAAATTAACCCTCATTACATATCAATCTACATGTTGCATGTCAAGATAAAATATATAGATTGACAACGATGTAAAACAGAATGCAAATGAAGCACATATTCAGTGGCCTTTTTTTTTTTTTTAATAGCAAACAAATGCAGAAATCAATATCAACTACTTTGTAAAGTTCAAAAATAATTATATCAGCACAGGGAGAAGGGCCAAGGGTCCAGGCATGAGGTTGTCATGACCTGCCCATGGCTTTCTGGGGCTGGTGCTACACTGACCTGAGATTTGGCCCAGTCGATTCTGCAGGGAAGGGGAGGGCACTGGGGAACCTGAGGCCCAGGAAATTATTCAATGGCCATTGTCTTTTGCAACAGCCAAAGTGCCAACCATGCAGGCAAATTACATCAGGCTCTTTGCCCTAAGGAGCAGAAGATAAAGTGTGGCTGACTTTATTTAATACTGTAAAAGCAGCCTTTCTTGAAAAGACTGCAGCATGGCTGCGTAACGTGATGTCAGTTCTCATTGCTGTGCCAGTGTCCGTGTCTGTCTCCACAGGCAATACAGACGTCTGTTTCAACATTGCTATATACAGGTTCACAATCAACATGAAATAGATGAAAATGATACCTCACCTCAGTCCTGCCCTTGATACAGGCACATTTAGTTAGTACAGTGACTGAATTATCCCTTTATCCGTAGTATATTCCTGTTAATAACATTCTGCTCTGACTAACAAATAGCTTGATTTTATTGCCATGATTTCTGACTTTCTCACAGTCTTTAAAAATATGAACTAAAATATTTCACTCCAAGAGTGGTCAAAAAATATCACTACTTCAATGCAATATTGCAGGTAGTAAATCTTTTCACATATGAAAATTAATCTCTCTGCTTGTTTAGAGAAACTTATATTGCAAAATAAAATCACAAATGTGATAAGAAAAGTCTCTACAACTGATACCCCTGCCTGCTTTCAACTCATAACAGAGGTACCTGGTGGAACAAAATCTGCTGGCTTCATGCAAATATCAACTACAGTAAAAATGACATTGCTGGGATGAAGCACATCAGCAGAGAGGGGAGAGAATCTCTCTTACCAGCTTCCCAACAGGTAGCCCCATGTGAGCCCCATGAAACTCAACAAGACCAAGTCAAGACACTGCACCTGTGTCAGGATATTCCCAAGCACAAAATCAGACTGGGAAGAGAATGGATTGAGGGAAGCTCTGACATTTGAGGTGGGTATGGCTGGATGAGGGGCTGGACATGCAATGTGCACTCATGGCCCAGAGATCCAGCCATATCCTGGGCTGCATCAGAGTGGCCAGCAGGTTCAGGGATGATTCTGCCCCTCTACTCTGCTCTGCTGAGACCCAGCCTGGAGTGCTGCATCCAGGGCTGAAGTCTTCAGTACAGGAGGTACACTGTTGGAATGAGTCTGGAGAAGGGCCATGAAGATGATCACTGGAACACCTCTCCAATGAGGACAGTCTGAGAGACCTGGGGTGTTCAGTCTGGAGAAGAGAAGGCTTCAGGGACACCCTACAGCACCTTCCAGTTCCTAGAGGGAGACTATGAGAGAACTGGAGAGGGACTTTATACAAGGGTATGCAGTGATAGGACAAGGAGGAATGGCTTTAAATTGGAAGGGCGTAGCTTTATATCTGCTATTAAGAAAAAGTTCTTTACTGTGTGGGTGATAAGACACTGGGACAGAAAATTTTTGATGCTCCATCCCTGGAAGTGTTCAAGGTCAGGCTGGATTGAGCTTTGAGAAAACTATTCTTGTGAAAGGTATCCATGGAAGGGTGTGGGAACCGTATGATCTTTAAGGTTCCTTCCAACACAAAACAGCCTACATTTCTATGACTCTGTTAAATGGGATGTGTAGGGTTGATTCTGGGCATACTGACTTCATTTGTGGTGCTTGCTCAGTACAAACTTCAGGGAAAAAGACAACTCCAATCTGGCATCAGGTCTGTTGTCCTAATGGAGTGGAACTTTCTCTAAGGAGGCAAAGATTGTCTGGGCAAGGACTTCCTTGAAGCTTAGTCTGAGACAGTTGAGACACATAAAGTCTCTAAGGTCTACAGTAAACGTCAACACATTCAGCTTCAAGTGCAAGGCGTAAATCTTTCCATCTGCCTTCTCTAACAGGAACACAAAATAACATGCACACTTAAAGAAGGAGGAGGAAAAAAAGACTCATACTTTTCAGCCCACAGAGATCTAACTGAAGTACTCAGATGGTCTGACAGGAATGGTGATAGAAATTTAGTGAAGACAGAGGAGGTGCAGTGCTCCATGGGTCCGTGGCCACACACCTTCCCAGGTGGCTGGAGATACCTTCTGCCCTGAAAAACCCCTATGCATTGGGCAGAGTTCCCTCCCTGGGCCCAGACAGAGCCACAAGTCAAGCTCAATGCTTTTCAAAGAACCAGTCATCTTGAGGCTTATGATAGCTTGTTCACATTCTAAAAGCCCTGAAATTTATCTTCCTAGTTTCCTTTACATCATCATTGACTCGGATGATGGGATTGACCTCTTGGGTAAATGAAGGTAGCAAATTCTAGGAGTAACAGATATCCTCTACTGTATTCCTGGCAACAACCTCTTAGAATAGGATTTGCTCTGAGTGAGCTCATGCAGCTCCAAACAGTAGATAAATCTATGAAAACACAAAACACAAACCAAACCACAACCCCACACATACACACCTCTTACCCCATTTGCAGTACTGTAATCAAGATGTCAAGGAATGTAGGGTCCTTTATGGGAAATAAACCAACCACACTTTGTGGATTTCAGGGAAGCCAATAAGGAGAGGGACACTGGCAGCCTCAAGGTCCCTCCTCCTGAGTCACCAGCTGTCTGTCCTACAGCATATTCTTGGCTTTGCAGTTCTGGTCCACAAGAATGTCCCCAGTTTCAATATCTTACAGCAGCAGGCCAGTTAAGTTGGACCTTATCAATTCTCCTACACCCTTGAGAAGGGGGATTGATAAAATTGCATATTATGCAATCTAAATAAAGGTAATAATTTTTTGTTAAGTTGAAACTTACCATCAGGAAAGGAAATAAAAGTGAAGAAAGCAAAGCAAGCTATTACAGAAAGCATTTCACTGCCATGGACAGTTGGGCTTAAGGCTATACATGCTTTCACTGGTTTGGTATGTTCTGAAGGAGGAAGAAGTTTACAAATTGGTCCAGCTCACTGTATGACCCAGTTCAGGATGCTCCACCCTGCCTTGCAGCAATGCAGAGCAGTCCTGCCAAGCCTGGTGCTCAGATTCCCTCACCAGCTCCTCCAGGACTGAGAGCACAACACAGCTACCCCATTTCTGTCCTCTGTAGGCTGTCAGTACCAGGATAAAGTGGTTTGGAGTTTTGTTTCTTTTTTTCTTTTTTTTCTCTGTATTCTGAGTTACTTCTTATTCTTTCTTAGGGGATATATAAATCCAGTCTTAATGGTTTATTCCTCAAGCACAAGGGACTACCAGATAAAGTAACACAAACTAAGGAACATAGGCCAAGTATCTGTCCCAATACTCAAAGTGAGTTTCACCATAGACTGCTAAGGGACTTAGACTTGGCCCTATTTCTGCAGATATGGAAAACATTAGTGAAGCTTTAGAACATGCCTGGGGCTCTGTCCTAACCTCTGCTGAGCAGCTATAGGAAAAATGTAGGAAACATAAATTTCTCCTCTGCTTATGAGCCAGGGCAGGAGACTTGTCCAATGAACCATCTGCGACAGCACATTTTAAAGGGGCTGTACATTTTCCAAGCTATCACAAGATATAAGTGCAACCCCCAGCAGCAAGAAAGGAAAGGTGGGCTCCTCATGGAGGAGAACAGCACATCCAGTAAGGGTTTGTTGCTAAGACACACAGTCCTGGCGCAAGCTGACAGTATCTCCAAAGCACAGGAAACATTAGGCTGTGCTCTTGTTCTATTCTGCTATACAAGCTAAGCAGTTGAGCTTGTACTTCATAATTAACAGAGGTGATTTATTCTCTCATTATCATCACAGAAGCTTAATCAAGAGAAAGGTCATAAAGAAAGTCCAAACTTCTACACATTGCATAAGTCTGACTTGGGTATTCTGCCACATATTAGGAGTAGAGCTTCTTTTCTCTATAGTCTGAGCAGAAATGGACAGTTCAAAGGAAAGAGTCTAATGAACTTCATTTGTACTTTGTCTTCTCTCACAAAAACTGGGAACATATGTCAAATCAAGAAACCACAGCAGTGTCCAGGATCATGGTTTTCATTTTTCTGGAAAAAGAGAACAGATGGAAGGCCAAAAACCACATTTATTCATTTTTTCTGATTTTCTGTCATGGGTGTGTAAGAGGTTAAACATTATCTTCCTTCTGTTGTTTGCTGGATTAAATTTAAGAAGTTTGATGTGACATTATTATCATAGAATTGTGCATGAGATTGAAAACTCAGCTAAACAATAGGGAAAAATAGGGTGTTTGTGCATGTAACTGCAGTAGCTGCAAGAGTTAAAAGAAGATGAGAATTATGATGGTGTAATGCAATTTTGCTATGGGAGGGAGGTTAAAATCTCTCCATATGGTTTGGTCTTATTTTTAGAGAGTGATGCATATAGACATTGTAATTTCATACACAAGTGAAAAGGGTGATTTCTGCATAACAATATGTCACTTCCTTCTATCCCAGGCTGTTCTGTATTCTGACCATTCTGGCATGACCTTTCTGGTGGTGAAAGCAAGCAGCTCCCTGATAGCACGTGTGAAGGGTTTAGCTGTGTTTGGTGTTCAGTATAAAGATCCAGGCGTGTCATTTTGCCATGGCAAATTTAGAGTGAAAGAATGGATTAGTCATGGCAAAAATGCTAAGTATAGATGAAACTCAGCAAAAGCAACAAGCTTGTTTTCCAATGGCTCTGTGAGGCTCATGTCATTCTGTTACTTGGTGAGGGTTTTGCTGATGATTAGTTTTCTGTGGGTTTTGCTTTTAAACATGAGGGTAAGTAAGAGTTTGATGGATGAGGCAATGCTGGAGCTGAAGGTGAGCAAAGACCACCATAATATTAGTGACTTTCTGTAAAAATAAAAGATGTTTATTATTCACATCCATGGTGTCTCAAAATTCTAGTCAGGGAACAGAACATTTTGTGGTGGTTGTCGCAGCAATTAGGCAGACACTTGGACTTCACACAAGAGGACAGCAGGCAATGACTTTGGTGCAGAGATCTTTTACTATAACTTTCACCTTGCAGTGTTCTTGTGCAAAGACAAAGACTAAGACCAAGACTAAGACTAAGACTAGGACTACTATCTATCACACAGTGAAAATTCCTTAAATACCATTACGCAGGCAGGATATATCATCATATAAACAGGAAAGATGTTCACCACGGTGTTCCCCAATCACCTGGGCTATTTCACAGTTTTTACCTATTAAGGTCACAGGTAAACAATAGCCTACAAGGTCACAAGCTATAATCTTAACTCTCAATAGGCCCAGAAGGCCACAAACCCACAATTCTCTTTCCCAGCCCATCCCTGGTGACCTGGATATGCTTCTATGGTCACCTCACTTTGGGCCTCAAGGTCTGGTCTTCTATTATAGTGTAATCCCACAGTGGTTATGGCAAAGACCTTCAAAAGCTTAGAAATGAGGTTTAAGGTGAGAAAGAGCACATGGCTTTAGGCAGATAGTCACAGGAGTGTGAAAAAGCAGTATCATGAACCCTGTTCCTCACAAGCATTTCCAGCAGACAAGAAGTCTACTCTTCAAAAATGTTGCATGGCACAGAAAGGGAAAAATAGGAGGAATATTTTAAAGGGGAATAACAAAGTAAAAAAATTGTGAATGCTTCTAGTTGAAAGTAATAATTAGTCAGAAATAACTCCAGATATATAAGGACTACAGTTAGTGACTTACAGCATGGTGCCTATGGCCTGGCATGGCCCAAGACCTGATCAACCACAATTACCTTCCACTGATATGAAGAGTTCTTTTCAACTTGTTGGGTAAAGGTCAAGACTCTCCAAGGCAGTCAGGTTCACGGGAGTCAGTGAAACCATAAAATTTAGAATTATGAACAGGGGCAAGGCTCCCATTTTCCTGTTATGAAGTTTGCTTTCTTTTGGGGAATTCCATGCACAAAAAAAAAAACCTTCATGAAAATCATGGAGTTACACTGTTTAATTTTGCTTTGGGAAATTAAAGCAAAACGCTAAATACTTGTGAAATTCCTATGCTCAAAACTTTTACTTGTCTTCTTTTGGATTTGAATACTTTTCTAAAGAGAACTTTGATTTTTAGGTTGAGATTTTAAACACACAGAAGGCTGTAAATTCTAAGCTGTTGTTACCAAGCAACTGAAATTACAGGCACCAACCAAAGACTGTAACAACCACAGGGGGTAATACCAATTCTTAGGTGCAGAGTCTCTATTCTGGCTAATAAGAATATTTTCTTGAATTTTTGTATGTTTTTGTGAATAGAAACAAATATGCAAATAATGATACTTTTCTAAACCAAAATTCTTTCAATTAAATTACTGTATCAACTTTTTATTGTAGAATTTTTACCTTTGCTTGATACATTATCCTTGATTTTGGACCTAGCAGATAATAGTAATTTCCCCCTAAACTGGAAATCTAAACGTAAGAAAATATGCCATCTTGAATAATAAACGAGATAATTTAGATTCTAATTACCTTGGTTTAGTTCTGCACATCTTATTGAAGAACTTGTGTAGCACTGAAACTTTGGAAACTTTGGGTCCTCCTTAGAACAAACTCATATATAAGAACTAACACTGGGCTGATTAATTTGTTTCATAGTGATTGTCATCAGTTTAACATCCTGCATGTAGAACTGGTAGACAGCTATGATTAAAAAAAATTGCTCCTATCTCAAAAAAATTTTTGACAAAGAAACAAGAACAGGACTTGTCTTACTAAATCAGCCTCCGGAAGAGTGTGTCCTTCTCCAGTGATCATAAAAGGATCTGGCTGACAGGCTGGGACCAGAAACCTAATTTTTACTGATTTAATTTAGGTGAGATTAATTTCTTTTTATAAGAATGATGGTCAACTTAATTTTCTGCCACTGGAAACCAGGTCCGCTTGAAAGTGACCTCTGAGGCTGGCCTCTCCTCGCAGTACCAGGAGAGCTGATGGGCTTTAAAGAAAGACAAAGCCACACAGATATTCTGAGAACCCACAACAAGTGGGCATTTGAAGTTTCCTTTACCTGTTCTATAAAATGTGAGGGAAAAAAATGTTTAATTTTCATGACATTTAAGCTAATAACATGGTCACGAGAGGCATCACAGAAGGTGTGTGCTGGTGAGGATGTCACCTAGTTCACTTCAAGGGGTGTGACATCCACACCCAGGGCCTGGCAGGTTACTGAGGTGCATCAGCAGTTGGTACTGCTTTGTTTTGTCTGCACAGAAACACTGCATTGCAAGGGGGGCAGAGGCCACAACCCAGCAATTAAAGCTGCTGAGGACTACAGGCTTCGCTGTAATAGATTTGAGCTTTCCACTGTCATAACTGAACGAGAAAAATTGGCTTTTAAATAGGGATCAGTGATAAATAATAAATGTTAACATTTCAAAGAAAATTATTAATCAGTCAGAGGAAGCAATGTGTCTAGGTTTCAAGTACAAAATATTAATAGATTTCAAAGCCAGGAATGTACTTCTGAAAATGATGGGGTTTGGCATCCACCAGAATTTCATTCAATTTGTCCTTTCAAAATGTTTTGTCTTTCTCTAACATGAACTGATACAGGAAATCAAAACCTTATGAAATAACTGCAGTTATGTAAAATTTGCTAACATTCAGCCACCTCTTCCCGAATTTATGGTTCATCACATCTACTCAGTTTCTAGCAACATGTTTATTTGTACTCCTTGGGGAAACACTTGTGCTTCCTGATCAAATAAATCCAATAAAATCAATTTCACATGCAAATCACAGAAACCATGGAAGCCATTTCACTTCCAAACCATTTGAACCCCTAAGGCACCATGCAACATGATGCCAGTCTGTGTGGGGGTTGTTAATTTAGAGGTAAGGCCTGAAAGGCCCAAAAGGTCCTGGTGGATTAAACCATCTAGGACTCACCCCCCTGCATCTCGTCCCACAATGGTTTAGTCCCTGTGCTGAGTCACGCTGTGGGTAACACCCATGTTAACACCCCTTTTATGTTATTGGTTCTGTAACCTTTCTGTTATGTGTTTGATTGACAAGCTTTACCAGAAAGTTCTCTGCTCTCAAGTTCGCCATTGGTTGTTATCCCTGAACTCCTCCCCGAGTCTTCCCTGATTAGTCCTTATGTATGCTCCCTCCCCTTTCTCCTCCCAGTTGCTCTCCGATGATTGGTCGGACGGTTTCATATATAAACTACTGTCAAGATTGTTCGAGGCTCTTTGCCTCTCAGGTCCCAGAGGGTAATAAACTCCCTGTTGCTGAGAGTCATTGAGTCGCTCCTCATTCTTCCAGCAATACTAGAAACTAACCCACGCCCTCCCGCCAGCTCTCTCCACTGTGGGTGCTCTTGAGCCCTCCAGGCCACTAGCCGCGAGGACAGGTGGCCTTGGATAGCACTTTGGAAGAGAGCCTCCACCTAGGAGGGGGGCTGGATAGTTCTAGGCTAAACAAGCGGAGAATCACCAGCTGCTTCGTTTAGTAATATCTGGCGCCCAACGCGGTAGTTTCTTAGCTATTGCCTGGATCTACCGAAGACTGCCTCACTTCTTCGAAGTGAAGACGACCGTTGTGAGCCAGCCCTGCAGAGTGTCCCTCCCGTTTTAGGGAGCAGCTCTGCAGGTGAAGCGCCGACCCCCGGACCGATCTCAAAGCCGACCGAGACCGGGAAGCCGCTTCAGCTGTGAAGACCCTCCACCCCTTTTGGATTTTACTTTGGCGCCGTCTTCGTTCCTGCCGTTCTCAGGGACGACTTACGACCGACCCCTGCCAACCGCAGAGCCGAACCCTGCCGTCTTCAGGGATCTCTGCCGACCTCAGGGATTCGTAAGTTCGCCACGTTTTTATTTAATTTAAGGGTGGGGGAGACCTCCTTTTATTAGAAAATGGGAATCCAGCTTTCTAAGAAGGAGAGGGAGCTTTCTTATATGTATTATAGTTTAAAAACCCAATTAAGGAATTCCGGGGAGAAATTTGATAAAAATTTGTTAAAGAAATTTTTTAAATGGGTGGTTTTAAATGTTCCTTTTGATGTCCCAAATGTCATTTTTACTTTAGATTTTTGGGATCGGGTTGGTTTCACTTTGAATGCTTTCGTTGAATCGGGACAGACCTATGTTCAGCAATTTTTTGAGTTGCAAATCATAATTTATCGTGTTTTGTCAGATGACGGGGAGAAAGTTAGCAGTTTGGGCGACGTTGCGTTACCTACCCCTGACATCCCTAACCCCACTAACCTGAATCCCTCTGTCCCCGGTGAAACCTCGACAAAGATACCCCTCACTGCTGAAAAGCGTGAGGGCGAAATCCGGAACATTGCAGGTTCCGATCTTTGTTCGAATTTCACCGACCCCTTCGGTTTCGGGAAGCCGGCGCCTGAAACCGATCCAACCCCAACCCTCAAACCTATTCCTTTTTACCCAGTTGTGCCTGTTGCACCCCCTCCACCTAGTTATAGTTTGTTAACGGATTTTCAAACTGCACCATCACAAGATGGCGGAGGCAAGGTCTCGACCGTGCCTCAAAATGGCGGCAGTAGAGTGCTGATGCACTTTGAAAATCCAAAAGCATGCGCGGAACCGGATGGCGGGAACCCCCTTCGTCCTTCCCCTCAGTCCCTTAGTTTCGCCCCTTTCTCCACCCCTGAGTCGTTGATGGATGCGTCGGTTGCCCCTTCTCTTGCGGCCGATGGTGTCTGTCAAGCGTCGGGGTCCCTCCCTATTCCCTTACCCCTCCCACCTCCGGTGTCCAACCCTTCCACGTCGCGTCCTGCCCCTATTCCTGCTCCGCCCACTGTGGCAGGCCCCGCCCAACTTCCTGGTTCCCACGGGGATCCATCCGGTTCCCACGGTCTGGGACCGGAAGGTGGGCGGGCCAAGGCCTACCTCCAACGAGCCTCAGTTGCGGTGGGCCCAGGGCCAGAAGGGTGGGCCGAGGCCCAACCTCAAAAGGCCTCGATTGCCATCGGCCCGGAGCTGGAATATAGGCAGGCAGAGGTTAGTCCTCAACGGGCCTCGGTTGCGGTAGGCCCAGACGGACCGGAGGACATCTACCAACAGGCCTCAGCCCAAAAATTGGTAACCTCATCATATCAAAATGATTTGGTTGAGCCACTTCCTGTTGCCGCACCGGTAACCTACACCCGCGGTAACAACCGTAATAACCCTTCTTGGTCCCCGATTCCCCAAGCCACGATAAAGGATATCTGTAAGGCTGCTAAGGAATTTGGCCGGGAATCGGCGTACTTCAGAGGGTTAATTACGGCGACATTTAAAACATCCATCCTGGTTCCCGATGACATAAAGACATTAATGTCCAGCCTATTGATAGATAGCCACTATTGGGTGTGGGAAACCCGGTGGAAAAGAGACTTGGCGAAATTGTTAGAAACCTATAAATCAGATCCAAACCGCGCCAATTTAACCATTGATCATCTATCGGGGGAGGGGAGCCAATCTAAGCCTAAAGATCAGGCAAAAAACATCCCAGAAGAGGTCCTAAAGGATATTCAGTTAGCCGCTAAGAATGTTTTGTTTGGAATGTCTTCGGACATGGGCCCCCCAGTAAGTTATACCTCTATCCGGCAAGGCCCGGAAGAGAATTTTACGGACTTTGTGGACAGACTGAGGCAGGCCATGTCTAAGGCAATCACTAATCCTACTATGCTAAAGGAAATGCTAACTGAAATGGCAAGAGAAAACGCAAACGAACCTTGCCGACGGGTAATTGAAATGTTCCCCACTAACCCTCCGCCGACAATAGAAGAAATCACAGAGCGCTGTTCCCAAGTCAAACCAAAATTACCTGAAACAGACTCTAGGGGATGTCACCACCGCGGAAAATATACTGCCTGTCCAGTAGAGGGCAATGTAAAATTAAATAATAATGGGAACCGAAAGGAAGTGCGCTGCTTCAATTGTAATGGTATGGGACACTTTTCAAAGGATTGTAAAAGACCGAAGACTTTCAAACAGAAACATGCTAATAACACTTCTACCAAGTCGCCTTCTGCAGCAAACCCGCAGCCCTCACCAGTGCCCCCTCCGTGGGCCTGGTACCCTCCTAACCAGCAGTGGTGGAATCCAATGACACCTCCAGTGGACGCCACGTGGTCGGGAAACCGGGGTGGGAGCGCGGCGCAGCCCCGCGCTCCAACAACAAATTAAGGACTGCGCCTTTGCCGGATGAGACTGCACCAGCTGACCGACGGGACTCTCTCCAACAGCCGCCCGTCGAGGAGACGTCGCGCCTTGCACCGCTTCAGCGACTTCAGCTGGTGAGTCTTTACACGACGCACATCACAGAAGGAGACACCACGCAATCGATACCAGTGACCATTGACAATCCACCTGACACACCCATCACCATTCTAATAATTGGTGATGCAGATAGGACTCCTCCGGGAATCTTTGTAGTTCCCGAAATAAAGACACTTAAACCCAAACGGACAATTTCTATCCATGTCATCCCAAACACAGTACCCTGGTTTTTTCCTAAAGGCATTGTTCTGGCCCAGGCAATTATCCTGCCAGATCATATGCCCCGCAACATTCGCACACCATTTGTATGGTGGACTTCGGTAGTGGGAAAAGATAAACCAGTGTTGCAGTGTAGATTGAAAAATGGAAACTCCGTAATTGACCGTGTCGGCATGCTCGACACAGGGGCCGATGTTACAATCATTGCTGAAACCGAGTGGCCCTCAGATTGGAACTGTCAAAAATCAGACGGAGATTTGATTGGAGTAGGAGGCCAAATTACCCCAAAAAGGAGCTCTTCACAAGTAATCATAGAAGGCCCTGAAGGGAGAGTTGCCTCTGTTAAACCCTACATCATACCGTCCGGATTTACACTATGGGGCCGAGACGCGCTCTCTCAATGGGGCGCACGACTAGAATTCCCACTAACATCCCAGGGTTTCTAGTCGGGGCCACTGCATCGCGCACCACCCCACCTATCACCTGGCTTACCGATGTACCGGTGAGGGTGGAGCAGTGGCCCCTCAGAGAGGATAAACTGCGCGTTTTAGAAGACCTAGTGGCAGAACAGCTGGCCAAAGGTCATATAGTACCATCGACAAGCCCCTGGAATACACCCATTTTTGTTATAAAGAAGCCCCGAAAAAATCAGTGGAGGCTTCTACAAGACCTTAGAGCGGTGAACAAAGTGATGGAAGACATGGGGAATCTTCAACCGGGTCTTCCATCACCGACCATGTTGCCCCAAGGATGGCCGATGGCTGTCATTGACATTCGTGACTGCTTTTTTAGCATTCCATTGAACCCGCAGGATGCACCGAAGTTTGCATTCTCTGTACCGTCCATCAACCGAGAGGCGCCCATGAGGCATTACCACTGGCTCGTATTGCCTCAGGGAATGAAAAATTCCCCGGCAATCTGCCAGTGGTATGTCTCAGGGGTGCTCTCTCCGGTACGAAGACAATTTCCATCAGTCAAAATAATGCACTACATGGACGATGTTTTAGTTTGTGCATCTGACCAACATCTGCTAGAACAAGCCTTAAACCAGGTAGTGACTGCTATCGAGCAAGCGGGGATGGAAATTCATCCGGATAAGATCCAAAGGACTGCGCCTTGGAAATACTTAGGCATGCAGATCGCCGAGAAGACCGTCTCTCCTCAGCTTCTTACTATCGAGCAGCGGCCAAAAACACTTCGAGATCTTCACAAATTATGTGGTTCCATCAATTGGATCAGGCCCTTGCTGGGGCTGAAGACAGCAGACCTGGCGCCGCTTTTCGCTCTACTGCGAGGAGGACGGGCTCTCGATTCTCCCATCGTGCTAACAGAAGAAGCAGAAGCCACCATCCGCAAGGTAATGTTCACCCTCACAACAAAAAACGCACATCGAATCAAACCCGCTCTTCCTTACAGGTTTGTCATTTTAGGGAAGGTGCCAAAATATTATGGACTTATATTCCAGTGGGACGCAGAGGCCAAGGAGCCGCTCTTGGTTGTAGAGTGGGTTTTCTTGCCTCATCAGCCGTCCAAGACGATAACTAAGCCACAAGAGTTGGTGGCGGAGCTTGTCAGTAAAGCTCAGCGTCGACTCCGTGTTTTGGCGGGGTGCGATTTTACATACATGCAATTACCCTGGAAACACCAGAGTTTTGAGGAAGTGTTCCAGGAGAGTGAGGACCTCCAGCTCGCTCTTGAGAACTTTTCAGGTCAGATTGGAAACCAAAAGCTGAGACACCCATTGTTCAGCGCAGAACTTGATTTGGCACCAGAATTTGTTCAATCAAGGGTTCCAATCAAGGATGCTCTGACAGTATTCACAGACGGTTCCGGGTCTTCCCATAAGTCAGTTTTGACATGGAGAGATCCGGTTACACTCGAGTGGGATGAGGAAGTTCAGATAGTTGAGGGTTCCCCTCAAATAGCTGAACTAACCGCTGTGGTCAGAGTATTTGAGAGGTTTGAGGAGCAACCTCTCAACCTTGTCACAGATTCGGCATATGTGGCAAGGGTTGTTTCAAGAGCAGAGCACGCTTTGTTAAGGGAGGTTCCTAATAAAAAACTGTTTGGCCTACTTGCGAGATTAGTATCGCTCCTGTCCTACCGCAAGTTCCAATTTTATGTCATGCATGTAAGATCGCATACCGGGTTGCCAGGCTTCATTTCAGAAGGCAACGCGCGAGCCGATGCCCTAGCGATGCCTGTGTCAAGATGTAACGTCCCTGACATTTTTGCACAGGCTCGTTTGAGCCATCAATTTTTCCATCAAAATGCCCCAGCTTTGCGGAGGATGTTCCATCTGTCCTTAGAGCAAGCTCGGAGCATTGTGGCCACATGTCCATCCTGCCAATCATACCAATTGCCATCCCTAGGTATGGGAGTCAATCCAAGAGGATTGAACTCTAATGAAATATGGCAGACCGACGTGACACACTATGCACCTTTCGGAAAGTTAAAATATATTCACGTCTCAATAGATACCTTCTCAGGCGCCGTCTTCGCCTCAGTACATGCTGGGGAGAAGGCGCGCGATGTTAAGAAGTATTTCACTATGGCGTTTTCTGTTCTAGGAATCCCTAAGCGCGTCAAGACAGATAATGGGCCTGCGTATGTCTCCGCCTCTTTACGTCAATTCTTTCAGACCTGGGGCGTCGAACATACAACAGGAATTCCCCATTCCCCATCAGGTCAGGCTCTCGTGGAGAGGAAACATCAGGAAATAAAAAGGATCCTTACACAGCAGCGGGGAGGGACAGAGGAGAAGACGCCCGTTGAGCGCCTCTGTAAAGCCTTGTTCACATTAAATTTTTTAAATTGTTCTAACAATGAACCAACCCCCCCCGTATACAGGCATTTTGTAAATTCGGCCCAGTCTAAATTAACAGTAAACCCGCCTGTGCTGTATAAAGATCCCGAGAGCCATCAAATATTAGGTCCAGCGCCGCTTGTCGTATGGGGCCGTGGACATGCTTGTATCTCCACCCCTAGCGGCCCGCGGTGGATTCCTTCCAAAAATATTAAGCCTTTTCTAGAACGTCACCATAAAGATCCTGAGGATAAAACAACCAGTCCAGCTACAGCCTGGAAGAGAAGAAAAAGGAAGGAAGAAGAAGAAAGCGACTTACCTCTGTTACCAGATCCAGACTCACCTTTCTTATCCAGCGACAAAGGCGATAAGACTCACCCGCAGAGACGACGATGCAGTTTTTAAAAACCCCTATCCTTATGATAACCTCCCCTAAAAACCCATGATACCCTACCCCTTCCCTTCCCCAGACCCACTTACCTGCCCTACTCACCTACTTACCTGTAACCGACCTTACCCTATTCCTCATCCTGTCCCTATTCTAACTTTAAATAAAAGAAAAGGGGGAGGTGGAAGGAGAAATAATGAGGGGTCCAAAAACTGGAAAACAAAGTTGTCAGATGTTAATGTTTTACGTTTGATGTTTCAGAAAAAGAATCAGGATCCAGATGGAGGCCGTAAAAATCATCTTTGCCCTGACCATCCTGATTGATGTTCCCCAGAAAACTGAAGAGTGGCTGCTTCCACAACCCAAAGAGAACGTCTGGATTACTCTGGCGAAGACGCTAAAACAAGACAGTATGTGTTTGAACATGGGGTCTACCACCGACCCCATGTCCACGTGTCTAGTGGGTATCCCCCTGCAAGAAAACGATATCATTCTTGCAGGTATAAAGCCCAATCCGGTAAGGGAGTGGGAAGCCTGGCTGAAGACGTTGCCGCATGCACCAGACAATCGCGAGCCCCAAGAATTGGGCTTGTTGGGGGCCGCTCAGGCAGATTTTTGTGTAGAGTTTAAATATGAATTCACTGGAAATGAATATTATAGAAGTAGAATGGGGGACATTCGTAAACATTATGTCCACCCCCTAAAAAGATCAATTTACAATTACGGCAAGTGGTGTAATAGAACTATCACTCAACGCTACCCATGGTCTCCAGCCAGCACTCTCCACCTGACCCTTGCTCCTCCCCTAGTTCTGCCCAAAGGAATCTTTCTTATCTGTGGGGACAGGGTTTGGGCTGGGATACCTTCCCGTCCCTATGGAGGGCCATGCACGTTGGGAAGACTAACCCTCATGGCCCCTGACAAAACAAAAATTGTTCAGTGGAAAAAATTTTCTGATTCAATTCGCCAAAAAAGAGAAATCACAATTTGGGACGAAAATTGTGATGCGGAAGTAAAGCATTGGAGTTTCTCTAAGAGGGTGGCTGCCTCTGTCCTAGTGCCCTGGGTAGCGGCAGCTAAGGCGTTGGGGGAACTTGGCCATTTAGAATGTTGGTTGGGCAAACATGCCAACCTAACATCCCGTGCATTGGCTCAACTACTAGAGGACGAGGAAACCATTAGACGCGCCACATTGCAGAATCGTGCCGCCATAGACTTCCTACTCCTCGCCCACGGGCACGGGTGCGAGGAGTTTGAAGGACTATGCTGTATGAATTTATCTTCGCATTCCCAGAGTATCCATGCCACTCTGCAACAACTTCAAGAAGGTTTCACACAATTAAAAACGGAAGCAAAGGACTGGTTAGAAAATGTTTTTGATGGTTGGGGAATATCAAGTTGGGCGTCTCACCTCCTAAAATCTCTGATATGGATTCTGATTGTTATTCTTGTTGTTATATGTATGTTTGCCTGTTTCAAAAATATTTTAGTGGCGATGATGCACAATGCGCTTTTAAATAAAAGAAAAGGGGGAGATGTGGGGGTTGTTAATTTAGAGGTAAGGCCTGAAAGGCCCAAAAGGTCCTGGTGGATTAAACCATCTAGGACTCACCCCCCTGCATCTCGTCCCACAATGGTTTAGTCCCTGTGCTGAGTCACGCTGTGGGTAACACCCATGTTAACACCCCTTTTATGTTATTGGTTCTGTAACCTTTCTGTTATGTGTTTGATTGACAAGCTTTACCAGAAAGTTCTCTGTTCTCAAGTCTACCATTGGTTGTTATCCCTGAACTCCTCCCCGAGTCTTCCCTGATTAGTCCTTATGTATGCTCCCTCCCCTTTCTCCTCCCAGTTGCTCTCCGATGATTGGTCGGACGGTTTCATATATAAACTACTGTCAAGATTGTTCGAGGCTCTTTGCCTCTCAGGTCCCAGAGGGTAATAAACTCCCTGTTGCTGAGAGTCATTGAGTCGCTCCTCATTCTTCCAGCAATACTAGAAACTAACCCACGCCCCCCGCCAGCTCTCTCCACTGTGGGTGCTCTTGAGCCCTCCAGGCCACTAGCCGCGAGGACAGGTGGCCTTGGATAGCACTTTGGAAGAGAGCCTCCACCTAGGAGGGGGGCTGGATAGTTCTAGGCTAAACAAGCGGAGAATCACCAGCTGCTTCGTTTAGTAATAAGTCTGTGCTTTGAAGTATTGCTTATGAGATTTCTAAGACATTGGTGATCCTCTGGGTGGATATTCAGCAGGATCCAATGGCTGGCAGTGTTACCTGTTGCTGATCAGAAACATCATTTGCTCTGCAACCCCTTTTTGCAGTTATCCTGGAGCAGAAGAAAATCACACAAATAAAACCACACACAGACAGTAGATAAGCAAACACAGAAAGACCGTAAGATAACTCTCACACTGTGTTTAAACTGTGCCCATCTTTTATCTCTCCCACCACCTATGCTTTTTCTCTCACACAGATGCACACCTGAGATAAGAGTCATCACACTTATCTTCATTCATCTGAAAATTGTCTAGTCTAAGCTGATTATCTAGGTTCCCTATAGAGCTTGTGCAGGGAGAAAAAGCAAGTGACAGGCACATCCAGACAGCAATTTACTCACCTGCATTAAACAGTCAGGATGGGATGAATCAGCTTTCAGAAATGCTCCCCTCTCTCCTTTGCCTGCAGATGGAACATAGACAACCTGGAGAAGATAACTGATAAAGTTAGATAAGGTACTTCCCACTCGACAGGTAGGTACACTCTGCTTTTGGAGACTGTGTTTTCCTTTGTTGGGACTTACCATGCTAGAAGAAGACACAAATCTCTCACTAATATAAATAAGCAGAGCAGTTGGAATCTAATCTGAGCTTAGACTGCACCTTTTTGCTAGTGAAAAAGTGTTTGGAAATCATCTTCAAATTTTCATGCACCAACATGTTTTCCACTTCAGGTTAGAACTGGGAGTTGTGAAATAGCACAAGAAAATCAACCTTGGCTCTGCTGCAAAGCAGCTCCCTTGGGATTTTTTCCCAGGCTGAAAAAGTAAAGGATGTTGCATAGTTCAGTCAAATTTTGGGCAACAGGGTTCAGCAAACAGAGCAGAGCACTTGTGAGATTCTTCATGGTCAAAGATTGGCTAAACATTGTTTGAAACTGCAGAGTACACAGCAAATAGCAGACCAGCTGCAATGCAAGACAAGGCACACAAGCCTCAGTGCATTAACTCTGTGTAATTCATGGACTTAGTCATTATTTACTACAGCTCTAAAGAGGCTACCAACAGCCCCCTCAGGAATTAGCACTCGCTGTGCACTCGTAGCAGTAACATTCATCCAGTTAAAGCCCAATATACCTCTCAGAGAAGATGAAGCAGAGTGTTATGGAGATGAAGGGTTGTTTAATATGTGGCCCCACGCTCCACACTATTCAAACACTTTCTGGAGAGTGGACTGCTCCTTTCTGCCTGCAGTTCCAGCCAGTGCTCAGTACTGGGGAGATGAACATGTTGCAGCAGCAGCATAGAGCTATAAAGGTCAAAATCTCCAGCCTTGAGAGCCCATTCTAAGATAGCTATCACCTGATATTTTCAGAAGACACAGCACTACGTAGAACTTGCCATGTAAAAGAAACAAATTTTGCCAATTTAACTCACAACAGTGAATCCACTAAACTTTCAAATAGCAGACCTCAAATGCTTTATCCTAGCTGAATGTTTCAAAAATGGGATTTTTTTTTTTTTTTGTAGTTCATGAACTACTGTAAAAGGTTCGGTTTGAATGTCTTGCTTAGCATGAAAAGATAATGTAATGGAAGAGAGAGACTGAGATTTCTTTGTATCATTAGATAAATGACTTAATTGAAAATCTTTCCTCTTATTGTAGTCGATACTTTGTTTCCTCCCATTTCTGCAAAGGTCCTATGGAAAATGTTTCATTAAACAAAGCTTTTAGATTTCACTCCTTAGACTATTCACTACATTTTAAATGTGAAGCTAAAGAAGGGTTCAAGATCTTGCCTATAATACTTTGAAATTCTGCTCCACAAAGCTTCATGAAAATAGTCTTGCAGTTGTTTGGGTTTTTTCTTCTTATGTGTCTCCTTTACCACTGAGAGAAGACACTCTCAGTGTGACTATCTAGCTTTTTGAAACTTTTCATTGTCCCTTTCTTATTTCACTCTTCAAAATCCTTCAATAATTCATGTTATCTTTCTCCCTGATTCAATACCATCTAGACTCTGCCTCATTAGGTTAGGAACAATCCCAAAAGTAAAGTTTCTCAAGACAATTGGTTAGGGAGTCACATCCATCAGCGCTGCAATTTAATATCAGGTCTCCCTCTAAATCAATTGTCATTACAGCTTTGGAGTTAAGAGGCTGAGCCATACAGTTCACACTGTCCAATTACCTTAACTTGGTATTAAATAAAATCCTCAAATTTTATAAAGCCGAGCAAATTTTCAAGGTTCAACCAAGAGGTGCAAAGCCTGCCTTGTCGCAGTCTGATGAGAAACCTCTTGGACCAATGGTCCCCCATATTTTTTAGGAGAAGAGGACTAGAGGCTGCTCAATGAGAAGCGAGGTGCCCATGGCCTGCTCTGTCACCTTTCTGTTACCAAAGCTAACCTATGCCCTCAGTGGGTGCCATCACTACAAGTGATCCAGCCAGAAGAAAAGGTGGAAATTGATTTCTAGCTTCAGTTCTGTTTTCTAAAGAAAGGATATTTCTAGCCTCTTTCTTTGTGATTAAGCCTTCGACGTGCAAGCTGCTAGAAAAACTGATATAACCAGATTGTCAGGATGGAAAGAAACAAGCAGCTGGGATCCCCATCTGCTGCAATAAGAAGCTAAACTAAAAATCCTCCCAACATACTCATCTGAGGTAAAATGAGTCAATAAAAATGTATTTTTATCCATAGAAGAACCCCAAAAATTCCCTGCTTTTCCTCTGCTTCCCTTTTCCCTACCCCTTTGCAACACACTCAGAGTACTATCATCCAATATGGACAAGGATTTTAGCCAAATCTGTATGAACAAAATCCAGAGCACATAATTTAAGTTTAATGTCAAGGGCATAATTAGCCACATTGTCTTCAATAATATTGGAGAAAAGTGTCAGTTGTGGTGTTTGTTCTGGCCTGTCAATAGTTCCCTCAGTTGTCACTTCAGGATGATAGTCCTTGGTGTCACTGAAGCAGTATGGGGCATTCAGTGAAGCCTCTTTCCCTTAAATGCTAGTCAGAAGAACAAATAAATGGCAACACACAATTCCACTGACTACAAATGCATAAACTGAGACAGGGAATGTGATTTTAAACCATAGTTTGAAATATAATAAAAGAAAATGTTGACTGGGGAGATGTCATTTCATTTTAAGATGGAAAAAAACAAAGGAAACCAGGAGGAAATTGAGAGTTTGAAATATTATAATTAAAAAAAACCTTCTAGACATGTAATATCAAGAAATTTAAAACTGAAGTCATGTGAACTCTCTGGCTTTCTTATTTTAATTACTTTCCTTTTTAACATAAATAATACATTTAGCTTACATTCCTTTTTTCTTTCTTCTTTATTCTATTCCTTCTATGTTAGTTTTTATCTTACTTTTACTAATTAAAATATTTTATTCTATAAGTATAAACTACTTGTGATTTTCTACTACTTGGGCATGTTTTAGTGTTCTTTCTTCTTAATTCAGAATGTATTTTTTTGATATTTGAAACAGCACAAATAAGGGAATGATGTCTGAGATTTATTTTTTTTCTAATAGAAGCTTAGAATGGAGAACATTTAATTTGAAATTAATTAAGAATTTTAAGATATTAACCATAATGATAATTTTATTACTTCATATGTTTATATAAGCTTACATCAAAATGCTTATGACAGAGAAAAAAATACCAACTTTTCTCCAGGTAAGATATTTTCTAATGCAAAGCATTAGTATTTTAACACAGAAAGCATTTTAATTGAAGTGATTGTAATCTACAAGACCTTCACCCTACTCCTTAGGTCTCGAAACAGATTTTCTATTTTTTGTGAATAGACAAAAGCTGAGAAAGAATACAAGACAGGAACAAGCAAGGAAAGTGGAGAGCGCATCTTCGGAGTACCTACAGTGTTATAAAACAAACAAAAGAGAGCGAAGATGCCCGAGCCACCCTGGTTTGATGAGCCTTGGATTCAAAGACATTCAGCTTTGTTTGGGGAAAAAAATGAAGAAAGGAAAAAAATCAACTAGTTATTCACATATATTACCCTATCAGTATAGTAGATGTTATCAATAACTCACAGCACAGATGATGTCTCTAAGGTTAGGGCATTATTTTTAACTTCATAAATATCATACTAACATGGTTCCACAGAGGATGCACAGATATTGATATCAGGATTTCAGAGTAGTTCAAAGTACAGATATATTTCTGCTCTTTCCTCATGGCAGTCTCCCCATGGGGGTGCCGTTTCCCCCGTTTTATCCCCACATCCAACAGCTTCAGTTCAACACCTTGCTCAAGTATCTCTGAAGGAGAGTTTAAGGGTCAGCACTTTGTATGTACTCATCTGTCCTGAGCCCAAGTCGGGAGGCATCCCCTGTGTACCCCCTAGCAGGGCACAGCTGGTATTTCAGTATTTTGGTGTTTTGCCAGGCAGCAGCCAGACCTGCCCTGGGGGAGTGTGAGCCATCAGCATCGCGCCTGGGCCTCCACTGCAGCACCACTTGTGGTGTCACTCAGCCCACCAGCCACCAGCCCCTTGACAAAATCACAGCCAGTGAGCACAACTTGAAGGACAAAATTACCAAAAAACCAAAAAAATTCCAAAGAGGCAGCACTACACCATGGCTTATTTGCTATGGCAAAAGCAAGTTGAAGGGGTATAAATAGCACGCGGATCTCTTCTCTTTAGCATTGAAGGCACACTGAGGGTTTTGTTTTGGTTTTTTTTAAAGCTCCCTTCAGATTTGGTGCATGAATTATCACCTCTAATAGCTGATAATTAGACCACTTCAGCAAAGCTGTGAAATAGAGAGGACTAGCAATAAAATCTTAATCTCACCTGGCAATTATTTTGAAACTATGCTCCAAATAACCAGATAAATAAATCTGTGTACGTCACAAGCAATTCTCTGCAGGCTGACAATTCCATAAATAAACACACACACAGATACACATATCCATAACCACATCTATGTGTATAACCTTCACTGAAATATGGAATAGGTCTTTAAATGAATTGCACAACCAAGGAGAATATGATAAAACTAGAGGCTTACTGAATAACCTCCCTTGAACACTCTGTAACTGGCTCAAGAACAAGATACAAAAAGCTAGATAAAAAAGAGCTAATAAGCAGATATTTTTCATCTATGGAATCTGAAATGCTATCTGACTATCCTGCTTATTGTTCTGTTTTAGAAGTAAAACAAACTGTTCTAGGGACAAGTATTGATTTCACCATTAAATGAAAACTATCCATTCATAAATATTAAGTGATGATATTATCTCTTTCCATGACTGCCTTCTTATAGGCAACAAGATATAATCCACATCCAGGAAAACAATAAATAGCTTTAGCAGCCACAAAATCTACTCATCTCACACATCTCTGAAATGGAAAACTGGAAGGACATTTTGGGAAGCTATCCCACTGCAGAATAAAGTAAAAGCACCCTATAAAAGACTTTCAAGTGCCACAGACAAACTTCAACAGACAGAGAAGTGACAGTATAAAGTATTTCAATACTTTTGATCTGATAAAAAATGCCCTCTGTGTTTCTTATCTTCTAAAAAAGAAGCTTCTGTGCTCTAGAGTGGAAGGATAAATCAAGAAAAAAAAAAAAACCAACCCATCTCATACACTAGTGTGAGAGCTCCATTAGGAAGCTTAACATTTAGAATCTTGTAACAAAATTCTGGATTAAAACTCAGAATTCCCCTATACTCATCCTTGCTTAGAAACCAGAAGGTTTGGCATTAGAGTCCCTTTAGCGAAGGAAGTAAAACACTGGAAAATTCGTGATGGTTGACAGTGTGGTTATAAGTTTGTAATCAGGTCCAAGAACCTCTTTCAATATCTTCACCCTCTCTTGAAATTATGAAATTTGCTTTATAATTATGTTTCCAAAACCTGCTGACTTTCAAAAACAGTAGTGAGTTTTAATATTTTAAGATGCACCTGAATTATGTTTCCATCTCTTCTTTGTAGGTATGACAGATAAAAAAAAATTTGTTTGTTTTTCATTTACACAGTGATATCTTCCTATAGCCACACAACTCAGGAACTGGAGCTGCAAGAAAAGCACCAAGTGTGGAAACCTGCAAAAAGAGACAGTGAAAGAGATGAGCACATTAGGGCCACATGCAGGAGCAAATTAAGAGAGGATAGCAAGATCTCCATTTTTAAAAACATGATATTCACAGTGCAGAAATATTTGAAAACACTCTCTGAAAACTTTATCATCAATGCTGAAAAAAATAGTCACTACAGAACAGAGAAGATGAGATATCCTGTGGAAAAGCTCAGTCCCAACTGGATGATGCCATTTGTAGAGGATGGCTGTTTGGAGCAGAATGAAACATAAATCTGCTTTGCCCTCATATGAGACAGCTCTTTCTTCTTGATGTAGTGTTAGATATTTTTTTCCTTGAAATACTTGAGATAATTTGGTTTCTTTAGTTATAGATGTACAAAATTGACCCAAGTCAAATTGTAACGAGGACTAAAATCGAGAAAGGGAGCAGAAAACAACAGGAAGAAGAATATGCATGAACAGACATCAAGATAAATTAGGATTATATTGGTTGCATAGATTTCTGTGGAGTTATTCTTTGCCCAGCTAGAAGAGTAGCAGGCCCAAAAATTCATAGCTATTATTTGATTCAGAAATGCCAGAAAGTAAGAGTGGCAGTGAATAAAGTTTCCCCCCAGTGAATGCATAAAAATCATTAGAATTGAACTCTTTATTTTATAATCAGCACAGTCACTAAAATCGAATATAAACCCAAATTCTTTAGATAATGCCATCATCACTTATGATAGTCATGTTTCATGCAGTAGCTTTCACTAGAGTGTAGGCAAGCAATGACTTTGTTTTTGTAGTAGCGAAACCTCCCACTCTATAATCTACATCAGACTCAAGGAGATAGAAGTTTTCAGAATTTCTCTAGAGATGACAAGGAGAGAAAAGCAGCGAGAGCAGCAAACAAGGAACATTTCAGTTTTGAAAAGCTCCTGCAAATTTTGATTTGTTATGAAAGGCAGGTTTCAGATAAGTCCTAGTGCATTAGGAAGTCTCGAAATACCATATTGCTAGAGAATTTGGATATATTTTCTATTTTAAATCCAAGGACATAATTCAAGCAGCTGCTTTTTTTTTTGTGAAGAATGAAGGAAATGCAAGTTGTACTGTTGCATGGCTTCTGAGGAATTTTTTGTCTGTGAGTGGAGATTGTGCCTAGGAGGTAGGCTACAGCCTGTTTTCATGTCCACAGCTGTAGTACAAGTAGTATATGGAATACATTCTGGTGTCACCTTTCAGTTGCTTTCTGACAGATAGTCTATTGTTATTTAATTCTCTTTTCTCTTTATTAAATGCTGAATCCATTTCACAAATTAATGGATTTTAGACCCATATTATTATCTTATATTCCATGGTACTATCTCATAAAATAGAAGCTCAAGATTTAAAATAAAAGAGGGGGACGGAAAAAAAAAAGGAGACAAAAATTACAGAACGAAAAAATGTTCAAACAGGTCTACTCATCTCAGAAGACTAAGCATACACAGTGATGAAAAAGTTACAATATAAAACAAGGTACATTAAAGGAATCCCTGGAGCAATTTATGCCAAGACTTCAGATAAGCTGTGCTAATAAAAAAATTAACTGCACTGGTAAATTAGACAGAGATTGATAGGTTTTACAGATGGAGCAGTAAAATGTGAGGTGGATAGTGAGACGGCAAAGTCAGTCCTAAGTGGATTGTGAGGAGTTACAGCTACATCTCACAATTTCAACCATCCAAGTGGTTAAACATTACATTAAATTCAGGGCTGCTAAGTTCAGTGCATGTGAGAAAAACAATTTTAACTGGATGTATACTTCAAGAGCTTCTAAATTACCTAATAAGCCTCAGGAAAGAGATTTTAGACTCATTGTGAATGCTCTCGGAAAATGTCAGCTCAGTGCCTACTGATAGTTACAAGAGCAGAAAGCATCATCTGAATTGTCAGAATAAGAATAAAGAGCAAAGCAGAACAGAAATTACTATGTCACTGTAGAAATCAATGGCACACTCATTTCTTGGACTCAATGGGCATTTTTGGTTCCACTATTACAAAAATTATAGAGTAGAGATGGAAAAGTACAGGAAAAGGGCAATAAAAATCAGATTATTGAATAGTTTTTTTGGAGGAAGAGAGACTAAATAAAGTATGAGTCTTCAAGGAATGAGTAAGGGAAAATATAATAGAGGTCTATAAAATCAGGTTTTGCCAGGCAGAAGTTGCAGAGGCAACACATTGACAACAGGTCATACAAAATGTTATTAGACAGTAGACTTAAACCTAAGAAAAGGAACTACTTTTCAAACAACACATAAATTGTAAAACTCATGGCCACAGGAAGTTCTGAAAGTTGAAGATATAAATTGGTGAGGGATTAGACTGGCTTTTAAATGTAGCAATGTGAGTGTGAGCTCCGAGGCCTCAGCTGGCTGCTGGGAAGCAGGATGGCAAGGCTGGAGAGCATAATTTCTAGTATGCTTTCAAGATTGGAATACTCAGAGGGTGATATTTTCCTTTCTGGCATGTATGCAATAAAAAAGCATTATTATTCATTTTCTTTGTCTTTCTGAAAAGAATGCATATTCAAAAATTCTTGTTCCCTTTAAATCAGAAAAACTAATTATCTGGTTCTTCAGGCTGAAACAGTCTTACATTACTGCCTCTCACAGAACAGGGATAGAGCAGTGAAAGCTCCTTTTGGTTCTTAAGTTCTTGCAAAATATCTAGTGAAACAAGGCCCAAAAAATCACAGCTTCCTTAGCTTTTTTAAGCAAACACTGAAGGGAAAGTAACAATCACAGTGCATTGAAGTACAGCTTTCTGAAAGTACCGTGTAAGAGTTTTCTTTCTTGTCATGTCAGCTTCACCAGTTTTTTATGACTCACAGAAACTTTGTATCAGTCAGAGAAAATGCATACGAATTGTATAACTCAAAATGTTCTGATATTATACAGCAGCTAAATCTAAACTCAAGTGCTAGAGAAAAGGTCAGCAAAGAAGTACAGTGTCTTCCTTAATGGTACCATCAGGTAGTTTTACTTCAAGGACCTTGTAATGCCTTGGTTTTGTCTGACATATAGTTGCATAATCAGAAATACCTTCAGAAATAGTGTGAGAAAAACATTTCATAGCTTCCTGTTACCAAAAGAACAATAACTTTCTTCTGATTTATGTTTCTGTTTCTGGAAGTTTATGGTACTGCCTCTGCTGTTCATAGCATCAAGTAAGTAACAATGCCTCTGCCATTTCTTTAGTCTTTTCAGTATACTGGTCTTAATGGAGACCCTAATGGATCCTAAGAGTAGTTGTGCAATAAATATGTCCTGCTAGCTATCTGATGTAGGTTGAGTTTCCCTGCTTTAAGATCTTATTGCACTTTTTCAAGTCCAGCAGCTATAAAGTCTGGACACCAACCCAGCTGAGGGTGGTGCCTGCAGTAAGTCTGGAGAACTCATTAGGCAAAGCTTGCAGTGAAACTATTGGAACTGACTGCAAAAGCATTTATTTCTAGGTTGTGGCTTGAATCCATCCTCTTTTATAACAACCAAGGCTGCTGCACATATAGGTCTACAGGTAAATAAAAGGTGTTAATTTTGGAAAATGTGTACTGAAATGCATTATGCTTAGAAGCCATCTTTATATTTTAAATTTTTAAAATTATATAACTACCAAGAAAGAATGATATGTTTTTCTGTTGTTTTATTTTCCTCCATATACAGTTAGCAGAGGTGGAGGTACTGAGCAAATGACAGCAAAGATGAAAATTAAAGTTTTTGGAGAAATGCTGAATTAGTTGCAAATTTCCTCCAGATCTGCCTATGCAGAGCTGAATGAGGGAGCACCTCCCTTCTGTGTGCAGTGCCCTGTCATCTCTTGCTCCTGCTGTCCCTCTGAAACCTCATGGGATGATCCATACCTCCATCTATGGTGTGCAGTCTCATCTGAATAATGCTGTGTGGTTAAAGCAGAGAAAAAGACACTTCTGGGATGCAGTCAAGACATTTTAGTTGTTAACTTGAGGTTAAGATGAATTACACTCTAAAAGCAGCCATTTATTTCTACTGACTTTAAAGGGAGTCTGGGTGACTTGCTCTAATATAGCCATCTGTAGCATAGTGCCTACAGTTATGTGAGATGAATCCCCCAAATTTCTTTCTTGCTTTCCTGCAAAGGCTATACCCACCAAATCTCTACTTTAGTTTCTTTCATCCATATGATCTTCCCTCAGTGAAAATTAAGTGTATCAGCTCTTTTTTTCCTGTGGACCTTGCCCCGAGACACAAAACCTCAATATCCATGTCCTTGCTTTCACTCTCACCTCTGCAAACAATAGCCCATAATCTTCACCTGCTAGTCTGGACTCAGTTACATTAGATTTTATGCCAGTTGCATTGGTTTCCTCACATGTTTTCCAGTTGGCTGCCTATGCCCATAAAATAAGAGAAAACAGCATGCCCTGTAATCATTCCCATTCCCCCTAGGGGACTGGTTAGACAGGGTCTGCTTTTTACTTTCCTTAGAGCATAATTCTTCTGTCCTCAGTCATGGACACAGTCCCAGTAGTGTCCAGCAGAATTACTCTCTTGAGTTAATACTGCTGAACCCCTGTTTCACTTCCCTTTAATCATGCTAATCTTCATCTTTTATTCACTAACCGGTAACAATAGAACCGTAAGCTCTGCCTTACCTTTGTCTAAATTTAAAGCAATAATATGTAATCCATTTAGAAATTCTAGAGAAGATGGAAAGTTTAACTCTTTGTTTCTAATGCCATAGGTGAATTAGTCAGCTGGTCATTCACAAATCACTAAAGAAAAAACTAATAGGCAAAGCAATTTCTTTTTTTCCCCCTGTTAGCATATTATTTTTCTGTCTTGGAAGTAACTTCTTGTCCTGATTTGTGCAGTACTGTAAGTAAAACTGATCTCCAGACATCACAGTGTTTCACTGAGTGGCAGAAACAAAAAGGCTGATTTTTAAACTGCTTCTATGACCATCCTGATGGTCTGTCAGGAAGCCAATACTATTCAACACCTATATGACTGATTATACCTCAATTCCTCACCAGACAACCAAACAGATGTCACCACCAAGGATGCCCAGTGGCTGCTGAATAACATTTCTGCTGCAGTGACATGGCCTCAATCAGGACAAAAAGGGATTTTCTCAGGGATGTAATTACTTCTTACTGATATGAAATCTGAATGCTGAAAACAGTGAGGCTCCTGAGCAGTGTCTTAGATGGAACAAATTTTAAAAGAATAGAGGCATCCAACCTTACCCACAAACAGTGAATATAAGCCTAGTAACAAATATTTTGCAGCACTAGGCTGAACTCTATTTGAGCAGATATCTTCTCAAAGTGTCAGGGATGACAAATACTGTATTCTTGACTGCACTAACACATTATTCAGTCAACATAACACATTCGAGTGAAGAAATACTCTTTTCTTTGAACTGATCTGTAGAAATGCTACCAAGATTCTGGCATGGCATTCCAATATATTTCTATTATGTTTTGCATAAGCCATTTCTAAGGAGAAAAAAACCTTGTGAAAGATGAAATTTACACTAAAAACAATGAGTAAGTTGATGGTTCCATGACTTACTGCAGTATTAGAACAGTAACCTGTGTGTTTTCTTGTCTCCTTGAAATGCACAATGATAAACATGCTGAGTTACTGTTAATGATAGTGATATGTAGTCCGTTCACACAAGAAGAAATATATTCCAGATATACATCTATCACAGCCTTAGTAAGCTCTGGAAATAAAAAGACATTCTTACCGCTATGTAGTCAGGTTTCTCGCTAGAGACAAGAGTAGCATTTTAACTATCTTCTGAGTCTCTACTTTATTTCACCCTGTTGCAACTTTGCAGCCTCTTTTTCTCTGTCTAACCTAGCATGGATTTTTTTTTTTTTTTTTTTTTTTTTTTTTTAAGTTTTCCTTTGTTTTTAGCCTCTCAGTAAGCTCAGTATGGTGAACAGTTAAATGTGTAAGGTTTGTTTATTTAGTACTTTGGCTACATCCCAAGTAGCTCTTAAAATGTAAGTTTTACTACTTCATTTATACTCTAAACAACTATTATTATTTACCAGGATTTGGGCTAGAGCTGTTTAATGTGAATGCCTAAAACATCGTACATAAATCCATACTGAGCCCCCCTGCCCCCCCATAAAGAGACTGATTCAGAGGAAGAAAACTTCTGAAGGCAAAGGTTGCAATCAAACCTTGTCCATAGGAACAAGCATATAAACTCCCTTCAACTGCACCAGAGTGTTACCTCAACTTGCACCAAATATCTGTGCCAGAGCATGAATAGGGCATTTCAAGCCTTAGAAATTCCTGATTCCTGCACCATGCTTTGTAGAACAAAAGATTTCTAAAAAAAATTTTCCATATTGCTATACTTAAAGCAGCCCCTCAAGGTATAAGGTGTACCTGTAGAGCACCCTGAAGTGTTTTGCATTACTGAGGAACCTGTCTCTGTACAGCACATGAGAGCTGCTGCTGCCTTGGGCAACTCTGCTGCCTGAGTGCCCTTTGGGCTTCCTTGCAAGGCAGGGTGACCAGTCTGAGCCAGAGAGACAGGAGCTGGTAGTAAAGCAAGGAGAAGGAGCTCCCGATGCATCCAGACACTGGGAACAAAACAGACTGCAGGACTTCAGCTGCACTCTCTGAAACTACTAAATCAACTTGCTGTGGTCTTCTGGGATCTCACTCATCACAGAGAGGTCAAGCTGTGGGCTGCTCTCTATCCCTCCAGTTGCTCTCAGGTTGTGGTGGTCACTTCAGTAGGTGACCTCTGCCAACTTAACTCTATACTCTGAACACACCAACCACAGCATTTTGTCTGCCTCTCTCTCAGGAAAATAATTGATAAAGGAGTCCTTGAAAACTAGGCTCAGAATAGGATGAGATAGACTTTTAGGGAAACAGTCTGAAGAGCCAAGAAACTGAGACACGGGAAAAGAAGACCTGAAGCAGAGTATAGAAAGGTCTGGTTTGCTTTATCATTGACTTAAACTGGTTTTGCACGAGGCCCAAATTGTACAAAGTTTTTCTATGAATCAGACTTAAACGAAGCCAACTGAGAGACCCTAAAGAGGCTACATGCAGGAGATAGCGCCAAATTCCACACTTATAGCAACGTGCAAATAAAAGAGGCCAAATGTTTCCTCAGAAAAAAATCTGTAGAAAATATGTAGCTTAAATCTGGCCTGTCTTAAATGCTAGGCATGAATATTTTGTTTGACTAGCACAGAGGAAACCTGCAGCTGTTTAATTGCAGATCTCTGAGCTCATCTGCACTGATTAGGAATGAGTCAGCATTAAGGCAGGGGCCAAAGACTGGTCTTTCAGCTAGCACATGAGGGATTGAATGCCTTCCTGTTAGCCTTGCATGATCCCTGATGTTGTGATGGAGAGGAGCAAGGAGAATCTGGCAGCTCAGACTGCAAGTCCAGGTACACAGACAGTACAAGCATTGACCTATGACTGTGACAACAGGAGGGTCAAGTCCAGGTTTACCTTCCCACTGTAGGCCCAAAGGAATGTGCCATTACTTTTCCTGGTTTTTTCTGAAGGGTTTCACAGCTCCTCCTCAAATCCGTTAGGAGCATGTCCTGCCACCTTCTTTTGAAGGTCCCATAGAGGGGTCACACGTGTCACCCTCAGACATGTCATTGTGGGGCTTCAAGTGCTGAGATGTTGGGGTAGGAAAGCCTAGACAGCTTTGGGATCACGGGTGTCCACAGGTATTCAGCTTGTAGGTGTGCAGCAGTCATTGTAGACTTGCACATTTTACCAATGTATCATGTCACCAGCTTGTTTTGCACTAACTGTGGATGTACTGCCACATACATACTCCAGTATGTGTGCATATACATCTAGTAAATACATGTTTCTGTAAACATCTGCAGCAGATTTCTGTAGGGAATGCCATTAGCATAGTTGTGAGTCAGTGAACCAGAGTTTTTACTGCCTCTGCTACAAATGTGGTAATGAAACATGCTGCCTTTACAGGTACCAGCATAGCAAGGGTGTGGAAAAATTAATAATTAACTTTTAGTTTTTATTTGCTAATAAAGAAATTAAAACTTGACTGGGAGGCTTAGTAACAACTGCTTAAAATTAGAAACTTGATCTGCAGAAGACCTTTTCACTCTGTGAGTGGAACTATTTTAGGTTTTGTGTAAAACTGTTTAAGGAAGATGCTTAGGCCAACACAGCCCTTTATAAAACCTGGGTGGATAAAAAAGTTTCAAATTGTGACTTGCCAGTGAGGACTTTGCAGCCTGGACAAGAATCTCATACAACCTTCAAGATCTGTTGGTAAAGCTCCCTTTGGAGCTTAACCTCAAATCCCTGGTGTAAAAAGCCTGAAAAGGACACGACGACTTTCTGACAGTCCTGAGTTCCCAGAGAAACGACTTATACATTGTCTGAATTCCACATAGGGCCTCTGCAGCCCAGCACAGGACCAAAGGACAGTAATTCAGTAAAGAATTTTGCTACGCTGAAGTATAAATGCTTCTTAATACATCACCTGAAGAAGAAGTAAACCTGTGTTCTTCCAGACAAAGTAAATTTTTGTTGTAGATTAAAGGAGACAATTATCAGAATTACAGAAAACACACAGTCTTTATGAGAGATTATGGTTGTTCTTCAAGGAAGACCTAAAATCTTGAGCAGTGTCAGCACCATTGCCACTGCACAGAGCAGTACATTAATGTATACACTGAAAATTGCAGTTGCCCAGCTGACAGAGCTAAACCCTCACATGTTCCTGTTTGCTTTGACTTAAATCCCAGTTTGGATAGATACCAGTGAAGAACATAAAAATTATGGCTCATTGATTTCCATTCTTTGTCTTCTTCTGAAAAAAATATAATTTCTTCTGGTGTTTTCCAAAAATAAAATCAATCATTCAACACAGGTATTTCCAGAGAGAGAAGAATAAGGATGCCAACATAAGAGGTGCTGGTAAAATTTCTTCTGACTAAGCATAAGTCTCTGCTATAAAAATGTTGATTTGAACTGAAACAAGTGCTGGACAAGGCATTAGGATGAAGACAAAGGAAATTTAAAGTTTCCTGATCTTTTTGAAAAGATAAAGATATATAAAAAGAACAAGACATTTAAGGGATTTTAAGGAGTTAACGTTTTCAGTACAGGTCAGGATGAAAACATCTGTGAAAACTTTACATTGCTTGAGTTTTAGGCCAAGCAGTTAAAATATGACTTGAACTAAAGAGGCTTTCTGACTGTTATTGCTATTTTTATTGATTGCTCAGTGCTGACAGAGCATTCTGGACTGTGCATGGCACAAAGATTGCCCCTTTCCTACCAAGTAGAGGGAGCTTGTAAGATTTACACCCATAATGTGTAATTGATACTCATCCACTGTTATTAACTCCATTCTTATAGGCTTTACATACAATGGAGCATTATTAAGAGGGCTTTGAAAGAGAAGTTGTGGGTAATTTGGCAAACTCTGAATGGGAATTTGGCTTCCTGCATGTTTTCCATGCATATATTGTTTGTCCACGTCTAGTCTTCTGTCCCCATTAATCTAATTTCTTTCTGATTGTTCTTTGCTTCAGAGGCTTTAAAAAAAAGAAAAAAAGAAAAAAAAAGCAGAAAAAAGCAAAAAAAGCAAAGGACATATTTAAAATTATTATTTTCATGTCATCACAAGGAAACTAGAAAAATGTTCCACAGTTCCCATAAAATAAGTGATCTTTTTAAAAAGGTAGTCTTAAAGAGCTGTTGAAACTTCCCAGCTTAATTTTTTTTTTTTCATAGAACCACTGTTTAATTTACAGTAAGTCAAGAGGCAGGAGGGATGATAGAGTTAAGCTCATGCTGTTGAGAACAATTATCCTGGCGCAGAGACATATGTAGCCCCAGAAGGTTGAACAGACCACCATAGCTCAAAGGCACTAAGATAAAAGGGCACGTGCTGCGTGGGCCCAGTGGGAGCAAGGCCACAGCCTGCAAACAGAGCCCACTCAGAGTCGTTTGATTTGTGCCTCACTCGCTCTCCCTCCTTCTCTACATTTTTTTTTTTAAATTTTGATTTATTTATTAACACCCTCATGTATTCATTGGAAAGAAAAAAAAGAATGGTAGCTGGGACAGTGTGACAGCATCAATGTAATGCTTGGTACAGTCAAAAATAGCTGGGCCAAGACTCATGGCAGCCTCTCTTTCTAAAAGATTGAAGACACTCCAGCAAGACATACAGTAAAATAGATGAAGTCAGGGGACATTTAGATTCTGCACCAACTGAATAGCAACATCAACTATTCTTTTTTTCCCCTGTCTCATTAATCATGCTAGTTAATTGTTGGGATAATGATTTCACAAGTTCATGTAATACACAAAAGGATTATCCTTGGATTGTGCATAGCGCCTGGCATTTACTTCTGCATATGCCAGTATCTCTGCATTAAAATGTGAGGATGTTTTTCATTCTGCTTTTTCCTATTGTCCAATTTTGCTAGAAAATGAATTGCATGTTGTTGTCAAGGATGGATGTAAATGAAGAGAGAAGACTTAAGATAGCAAGTAATAAAAGAGATCTCATCTTTTTTCAAAAGGAAAATAGCAAAGGACATAAAGATAGAAAACCAGGAAAATATTTTTGGCATTTAAGTGGTGTTTTCATACCTTTAAAGAAGATTCAATCTTTTTTAGTGTCTAGGTATTTCCTCTCTTTTTTAAAAAGAGTGGAATTTTTAATATTTCTTGTCAACTGAGTTCAGATTTCTAAAAACAAAAGACTATCAAGACCCGTTTCTGTGATTTCAGTCCTCACTGTCCAGAAAATTGTGATACTTATCTGTCACTGGGGCTAAAGGGAAATTGCTTATGGATGTCTGTAAGAAACGCATCTGAATTCTTAAGCATTTCATGCTTACTTATGCAAAAAAAACTTACATGTTTTTTACAAGCTGAGAGATCAATTAAATTCTGTATATCCCTCTCATTGTTTTTCCAATTGATACCAATTTATTACTGTTTTACTCTAGTGCTTTTGCCTGTTTGCATATAGAATTAAATTTTTTTCTCTAATGAACTCTGCCAAACCCATACTAAATATTGTTGATTCCCATCTCAACATGGAAAGAAAGATACATCAGGTTTCTCTGAGATCTATTGAGATCTTTCAAAACTTTTTAGTCTTACAGCAAGGTGACTTGTGAGGCTTTATTTTCTCCAATGTAATCACCCAGAGAAAGACTGACTCTTTGACAGTGACAAAGTTTCGCCTTTTAATTCTGAAAATGTACATATTTATTTGAGACATAAAGTTACCCACCAAAAGAACAACATATAAATATAATTTTGTTTCTCCTATTTGAGCTCTTTTTTTCCTTACAAATGGATGTTAAGCAGATAAACAGTGAGTTGTTGCCATAGCAGTATTTTATGATGTCATATATGTGCAACTTTTTTCTCTCTCTTGTTGGAAAAGCAGCTCAGCAGTAATCCTCACAGCTTATCCTGCATGCCTTGAGCTGCACTATGAGAAACTCTTTTGTTGCATTTTTTTAGCCAAATTTTTGTGACTCCTTATTGCAAAAAAATGGCTCTGTCTGAGGCAAAGCCAACAATCTCTTGGATTGAAATTGAAGCCACATTTTTTACCAGAGCTAGGAATGGAAGACTGATAAAAAACACAACCCAAAATGACCTGGTTTTGGCCTCTGTTTTGCAGTAGAGACATCAGGGAATCCTTTACTTTCCTCATAGACATAAAAGTCCATTTCACAATGTCATACAAAAGGTGAAATTTATTCTGGAAGAGGGCTTAGGGTGCCCTCTTTTCAACTGTCCCCTTTAGATTCAGCCCTAGACCAAGTATTTAGAATTACTAACAGTCAGAAATAGTCTTGTCTGTTTCTTGTAGTAACTTCATGTCAACCTTCCTACTCAAAAAGTATCAAGATGTTAATCTTTTCAAAAGGAGAAATTCATGTTTCATTTCAAAATGACAGCTTTCACTTTTCCTCCTCACCATCCCACTGCAACCATCAGATCAGGGAAGATAAGCAGTACCTTGTGATCAATTGGGACTGTCATATCACACTGGCACATCACAATAATAAACGTCTCTTCCCTTCACCCCTAAAAGTTGCATGATCTTGAATTGCAAATAAGTTTGAAACCACTGCAACCAGCACATTGGGACTCCATGAGCAGGAATGAAGGTTAAATTCAAAGGCTAAATTATTTATTGCAAACTATTTGCTTAGTTCTGGCACTGAAGAACAGTGGAACAAATGGAATTGTTAGATGCAACACGTATTAAGAACAAAGGCTGAAATCCCATTTCTGGTACTCCTTGCTTAAATTTCCCCTGTGCTTTAAGAACTGCAGTGTTAGCTTTTCTCTCTCATTAAACTGCCTTTCTTCTATATTGAACCTAACTTGTATTTTTTTTTCCATTTTCAGTTCACCTAAAAATCACATATTCTGAAACATTCAATAGGTAAAATGACCGGTAGCAGAAATGCTCTATGAAGCAGTGAGTACAGTTGTACAGACTGAACTGTCCAGGGACGTTATCTCATCGCTACCATGACAATAGAAGCTGTAACTCATTCCAAATGTAGAAGATTCATCTGCTTGTCACATTGCAGGAAACCTGCAGTGAACATAGACACAACACTGGAAAGGTGGTGAGCAAAGACTGGGACCCCCCACCAGCAGCAGGCCTGCACCCACACTCGTGGGCCATCCCACCTTTTTCCACGCAAAGTGTCAGCCCAGCCTGTTTGGTCAGCAAGGGAACTGCTGCTGCTTTCTGAGTGTGGCACCTCCCCAGCCACGCACCCACACCTCTGAGCTGGCCTGTGTTCTCCAGCCCAGCAAGAGGAGCTGAAGGCACAGAAACCTTCCTGCAGGCCGCTGGGAAGCAGGAGGCATTCTAGGTCACTCAGACCCTTCTTTCTGCTACTTATGAAGCTTTCATGCTCTGTATTATTTTTATATACTGCCTCGGCATCTCACAGCCAGGGGAGCATAGCATTTTAGTCATTTAGAGCCAAGCTCTGCCCTCGCTTACACCCATGCAACTCATGGCCCTAGGAGACAAATATATCTGCCAACAAAGCATCATTCAAAGTTCCATTTCTCAAAAAAACCAGCACCAAAACAAATAGAAGTATTTTGCAGCAAGTGAAATCTGGTCAGTCAAGTTATACTGAGCTGAGATTTGAGTGAGTCACAAGCTAATTTGCTGTGATAAAGTGTATTATGAACATAGTAGACTACAGAAGCTACAGCAATCTCAATGGGTCAGTCCTCTAGTTACTTCAAGTTCATGAAAATAAACCATGTTTATCCACTTTTGCATACAACTGAATACCTTCTTCCTCCAGTTTCTATAACAGTAAGTAGTCATAGTTACAAAGCTAAATTTCTTGTGGAATAGCACATGGGTATTACTACACATCTTGTCAATTCAGGCGTCTGAAATCCTATCCAGAGGTTCCTCAGTTACACCAATGCTTTTAGAGATAAAGCTCTCAGGTGTCCTGCATCACCCATTCTGATTTTCTACTTAGGGAAACAGCCCATTAACCTCAATGCACCTTTTTTTTAAATACATTGACTAAACAGTAAAGATTCTAACACCTACAGGACACAATAAAACAATTTGAAATCCCACTTACAAACTTATTTTTCCACCTTTTTTAGAATAGGCTTCTTTGCTAAAAAAACCCTCAAACATTAACATTGCTGCTCTAGGCTGCGTGTGAGTTTGCGTGTGATGCATGGTTTGGATCATATAAAAGCAATCTTTGGAAATGTCCTTAGCTCTGTTTTCAGGACATCCTTACTGAGAAGAAGTGTTGTGTATCCAAAGGCTTGAATAAAGCCTCAGATCAATGTTCCTTTAGCTCTTCCCAAGACTAAGATATTCACATCCATTTTCTAAACAATTGCTGCAGGTTAATGCTGCAGAACAAAGGTGATGAGAAGGAGGGCTGTTCTCCACTGAAAGCTACCAGGAACTCACACCAAACTCTGTAGGTATGAAGCCAAATACCTTCTGCCTCAGATTAGCAGATGTGTGCATGGAAAGCTATTTTTTTCAGCTCACTGGTTATTGCTGATCTTTTCAGTGCTGGTTGCATACTGATGTGGCCAAAAAGCAGAGCTGTCTGTTTCTTGCTAGAGCTACTGATGCAAAACCCTGAAAACGGTAAACTGAGTTAATTATACTGTTCCTCTGTTGCCATCATCCCCTGTTTATTCACTTATGGTGCAATCTGGCATAGTACTGATATTCATTCTAAATTATGACAGCCTTTACTTTCATTTTGGTCTAAAATTCCTAGTTTCAAAGAAATCATTTGTAAATTTGGTAGTTTTTCACGGAAAATATCTTCTGTGAGTCAGACATTTATTTTCAGGGTTTTCAAACATTTCAGAGCTCAGGAATAAATTAACAAGAAATTGAAAACATTCAGAATTCCCCGGCTGAAATTATTATAATATTTTAACAAGTTTGGAGTGTTTTTTCCCAGTACTTGAAGTGTTTGTAGCACAAGTCAAACATATTTATAGAATCATAGAAACTGTGTTTATAAGAGACCTCTCTGGGTGTCTCAAGACCATTTTTCTGCTCTGAGCAGGTCTCTTAGCAGCCTGAGAGCAGAATGGCTGTGCCCTTTCTTAGCTGAGCAAACTTGCAAGCTTTCACGGATGGAGACTCCACAGGTTTTCTGGGTAATTTGCTCTGGTCTCAAATGACAGAGTTTGTAGCAGAAGTCAGACATATTTATACTGTGACAGAGAAGTGATAATAATTTCCTAAATTTTGATGGAGACACTTAGATGGTGCATGTTGTCAGGAAACTGCAGCCAGAAAGAATAAATAAACAACCAACCAGCCCCCCTCTCCTTGCAAACCAGCTGGATGGTGGGGGTCACTTGTAAGTGCAAAACTAAGGTGATCACCATCCTCCTAGCAGTTCCGCTTGTTTTATTTTGGTTTAAGATCCAGCCTAGACCAACCAGCAAAATCTGCACTGTAGAGATAAATTTGACTCTCACAGAATTGTAATCTCTAATGAAAGTAAGGCTATTTGTAACTACATTGACATTTCTGCAGTAGTTTGACCGTAGCAGTCTATCTTATTTCAGTATATAACAGTCTGCCTTTTCCTTGACTCAAAAGTCAATTCCCCTTCTGAATAATTTTTGTGCAGCTACAACAGAAGATTAATTCCACCATAGAACTGGCTGTATTTAGTGATGAAAAAATGCAATTCTTATGTATTTACAAATTCTAAGAATGAGGACATTTATATCCATATGTGTTTGTGTATATAGTCTATATCAACATGGATCTGTAGATAAAATTGATAATAGAGAGATAGATATAAATAGACATAATTATAATTGCTATGTAGTTTCATACTTGTAACAGAAAATACACATTCATTCATGAAAGACTGTCTAAATATTTAATTATGGAAGGATTTACTTACATTGTCATTTTAAAATACTCATTTCCAGCAGCCACAGAGTTATTGTTTCTAATTGTTTCTTTTTTTTAAACTTCTCTTTCTTTCTCCCTTTCTTCCTAGTTTCCTCAGGTATAAGGGAGCTGTTCATGCCTCCCAAGTGCATTGAGCCACATTTTGAAATCACCCACAAACTGGTATTAGGCATCCATAGTCATTACGTGTCTTGATGGAACTATAATGAGATGGCACTAACTGATGGATTAGACCTTCTACTCAAGATGAAGTGAATGCAGTAATCTTTGAGGTGAAATGTGCCACAAAATAACACTACACTAATGATATTTCAAGATTAAATGTGTCTTTGTGCCCCACTGAGCAAAATGTACTGATTCATTAATAACAAACTAGATTGCTACCAAATGCATGCTACCAGCACAGAGTTTATATTGCTTATTCAGTATTCATATGTTTGAGTAGATACGCTTTTGAAGAGATTTTAGGTAATTTATGTTATTCAGGATGGAATTACTCTTTATACCTCAAAAAGCTGAAGGACTCTCCCAGCTGAACAATGTTATCAGCTCTCATGCAGTTACCTTAAGACTTCTAGGGGCATATTCTGCACTGGTGCTAACCTGGGAACCTTGGGTTTCCCATCTCCGTAACAAATCCAATTGCTGTCTCAAAAGAG
This sequence comes from Eopsaltria australis, assembly GCA_034509425.1. NCBI lineage: Eukaryota > Metazoa > Chordata > Aves > Passeriformes > Petroicidae > Eopsaltria > Eopsaltria australis. The sequence goes on from JAVTVJ010000009.1 coordinate 652,245, forward strand.
AGAGAGCATGATGTATCTTTCCCATAGGGTTGTATTTGTCCTTTCTATGAAAATCCCATGACATTACACTCAGAAGGCCATAAGTTTACACAGTGAATGATGGGAAAATAACAGCTATGAGGACAGCCGTATTCAATTTCTCATACTATCTTTTCTTTTCTTTCAGTATTTTTCAGTGAGAAATCTGAAACTTACATCACACATAACCTAAATACAACTGCATTATCTCTTCAACACATTGTAACACAGAAGTTCTGCTTATTTCTATGGATATTGCTTATTAAGTCTGTCCTTTTAAGAGGTAAATGCTGTTCTACCTGACCTTACCTGATACCTGAATGCACATTTTGACCAAAGAGCTACAGGCTTCACACCAACAAAGTTCTCTCCTTGAAGAGCTTTTTTCAAAGAGCACCTGGGTCAAGCTTTATGCTTGTGACTCTTGAATAAAAGCTCTCAGTGCTTCCTGTAACATTTCACTCAAGGTTAATCATTACATAGTATGGAGACAACTGAGAAAAAATACTCCCCTGCCTACACAGTCTCCTGAATAGTTTAAATTCTAAAATCCTTGTATTCTTCATCAAACTCCCTAATCACTTAATTAAAACTATAGTATGTGTCTAACAATGTACGGCAGAGATTTAGTTTGCAGTAATTAAAACACAGTGAAGTCTTTATAACCTTATACACCCTAGAATATCCTCATTTCCATTCCCTTTCTTAACTCAAAAATTCTCATCTTTTGTTTTGCTCATCATATCTTAGTTTCCTTGATAGTACCTGCTGCCTCAGCAAGTACTGAATTTCCATACCATTTGCTCCTGTCCCCTAAATCTCAGTGCACAGTGCAATCCAGCACTGGTTTCAGCCTGCCAGCATCACCTGGTCAGCTGATAGGCATTTTCAGACCTAGCTAGAAATAGATAAGAAGACTACAAGCTTGAAGCTTGCTCTCTACTTGTCTCTCTTCCCAACACTGCAGTAGAGGTCTCCCTCAAGATCTGAGAATCTCCTCCTCTTGACAACCAATTCAGGAGATCCCTGCCTGGATTTCACACCTGTGGCAGACATTGACCACCAGGCAAATGGAACCATTTCCAATTCCTTTGCTCCCTGCTGAGGTTAGTGCAAACCAACACCCCAACATATACTGAGGTAATTACCAATCTACAGGAGCAAAGAGTTAATTGAAAATCATAGGCTCTTTCAGATGGTATCAAGCCTGCAATTCTCCAGAGGACCCTGAAATCGTAATTACTCAGTGAGTACTTTTCCCTGTGCTCTCTCCCCCTGAGGGTGACCTTACTTTACAAAAAAATCCATCCTTCTCTTGCATGCTTTATGCATCTTCCCCATGGAGTATGCATTTTATGTAACAGGATGATTAATTCTTCATCTCCACATCAGGGAAAAAGAGTTCCTTGAAGAGGCAAAGCAAAAAGATTGGGGTGATGCAGTCCTGCCTGAAAGAGACTTTCATGAGGCTTTTGTGCTTTCAGATGTTGTTATTTAAATGGACTTGCTGCTGGTAAGTGAGGGCAGAGCAGGTTTGTGCATGTTATTTTTGTTTTTCAACTTGTCCCCCTCACTATTTTGTGCCTGATGGGCATTACATGGTAGACCGTACTCTGTATCTGCTCTTCATACCACTTTTTAAACCACTGTTTAAAAAGCTACAGTGTACCTGGATCTGATATTAAAAGATAATCAGCATTCCTGATGGCAAATTCAGGAACATATAAACTATAGTTATTGCATTGGATTTAGTGCCACTGAAGAGATTCCATTCTTGTGTGCCCCCAGCTCACCTTCCACTTTTCCTGAACATTTAGCCAAGAGTTTAATTCATGCATGTTCCTACTTAGAGTCAGGGCTCCATCTCAGTATGGGAACACTGTCTATAACCTTATCCCATACAATTAAAGAAGCATATAAAATTAGGCATCTAAATTTGCATATTTATAAGTAGCCTGAATGTCAAGATCAATGTCCTTTTCTGTCTTTGAACAGCAGAGAATTTGTAGGTTCCATCTTGGTGTGGGAAATGCTGATTCTGCACACAGACCACCAGGTGAACCAACTCAACTTGTTCTTTCCCTGCATGGCCCCAGAAACCCATCCTTTCTTTTATAATGCTTGAAGTAAAATCAGTTGTTTATCCTGTGCCACTCCCTGTTGTATTCAACAGACCATTTTTTTTTTCATCCTTCTCCAGCTAACAATACATTTTTAGTGAATCAGAACCCTAGACCCATTCTGCTTTAGGACTACAAAAATCCTGATGAATTCTGCTGATAGAAGATCCTGCAGATAACCGTTCCTTTCAAAGATACCAAAGATACTTGCTCTAAACAAGTTCTTCTGCAGGTGCTATCATAGCTAGAATGTCTTCAATATCTTCTTAAACTTAGTGGCATTTCCAAATGAAAGCTCTCAATGCAGGGATGTCTAAAAAGTTAAAAGACTTATTAAAGTAATGGGGGAAATCCGTGGCAGAGCAAGAGCTGTAGTTTAGATCCCCTGATCCTCACTGCAGCCCATTAACCAGCACTCCTATTAAAAGAAAAAAAAAAAGAAAAACAATGAACAGGCAAAGGACTAAATACAAGAGTGAATTATCAGTGTATGGTAAATTCGTTGGAAATTTGCTGTGCTATCTCAAGTAACTTAGCTCATTAAACCCTGGGGCCTGTTCACTTGTTCTTAGACTAAATTACCTATTTCTTTCTGCTTTATTACGATGCAGTTTATTATTTTTTTAATGCAATTCTGGTACAGAATTTCCAGCAGGTTGCTAGTGCATTATAGATGCATTACAGGCAAGAAAGGTGACACATCTGTTCTGTCTCTTTGTCCCCACATCTGGGAAATCTCTGCATTCTTCACCTGGCATGACATACCACATGACACAGCTCAGTGCAGATAAACACACAGAAATGGGAGAAAAGTTCTTGGTTTGTCACATCAGTTCAGTGTCAGCATTTCACACAGCCAGGACCTACTCTGAATAGACTCTCCCTGTTTCACTTGGACCAGGCATCCATGAGCAGTCCTTAATTCAGATATTGAAAGAGACTGCTCACTAAAACTCAGGAACAGTAAAGCCACCCTGGGCAATGTGTCCACCTTAGATATGTGTCCATTGTGCAGAGTTAAGTTCAGGTCTCATTTCACCACGTTAACCTCATATTTATACATTACATTTAAACCTTGTTTACAGTACTACATTTTCCAGACTTTTCATTAAAAAAAATTGGAATAAATAAATATAAAATTTTGAATTAAAATATCAGAATTTTGGATGGAAACATGCAGATCTTTCTGGATTTTACTTGAGAACTTTTGAAATAGATTATTTCCACCTCATAATTTTCACTTCCATAAGAGAACACAAAGCAGATAAACCAGTGGCTACTAAGCAAATCATACTGGTGATACTGAAATAATTTTTGAGGGGATATAATTATGAAAAACCCTCGTGAAACTTCAGATTTCATTAAAATTTACAAACTCATGAGCTGTATTGAAACATTGATACCCTTGTGTGATAAGCATTCTGTTTTTTCTTCCAGTTCTTGTATGGCTACTAGACTGAGAGCTTACAGTAAGTAAAATACTAGGCCAAATAAATGAAGGTGACTTTTTATGAAAAGAATGTTTTGTAAAAGAAACATTTTAAGAGTTTATTGTGGGAAGAATGTCTGGTGCGAGAGCCAATTTGAGGAAGCTCATGGTCACCGTTACCGTAATCTGGCCAAAAAGCTGCCTTAAAACCTGTGTGCTCAGCTCACCAAATTGTGCTCATGTGGCAGGCATTTCTGAAGGTGCAGTAGAAGAGTCTCCTGAGGAAAAACATGAGCTGAGTACTAGTTTGAGCCTTTTTCATGGGGAGCTGTGCACAGGGGAGGAGTGCATCAAACTGGGTCCCGTTTTCAAAAATAATTCAGGAAATGGCCAAAGAGCCCTTGACAAAATATTTGTTTGGTTAGGGACTAAACTGCAGACACAGGCCACTAAGCACAGGCTTAGCTTTGACAGATCAAGTAATTCAAAGGCAAGACTCCACTGACAAGCCTGGAGACAAGTATGTATGCAATCATTTGCAGACATGCCATTTCAGAGATCTGTGCTGTGGTATTGTGGACCAGACACAGATCTTCTAAGAACAAATGCAGTTTTATGGTGGGAATTCTCATAAAGAAGTCAAATTTATAGGAGCATTATTAGCTGAAAGGATGAGGCATAATTTACTTAATTGTTGTGAAACTTCTCTAAAGCTGTAGTGACCTAAAAGAGTTTAGCAGTTTTGTTCTTGAAGCTTGGTTCTAGTGTCAGGGTAGTCTTTGTCCTCTGAGTGGAATTCTGCAATACAGAGTGAAAAGCAAAGTAAATTTTCTCATCTAGAAGATTTTTTATGTGATGTGTTCAGTGTTATAAATTTTAATTTTGATTTTGTTGGGTGCAAATTTAACTTTGAAACTGTCTTTCTTCCAAAACCAAAAAAAACACCAGTGGAAGATGTGGTCCTATGAGTTTGTGGGACATCACTAATTTATCTGAAGAGGAGTCATGAAAGTTCAAACTGAGGTCCTATACATAATAAGTCTTATGGCTGCTAAATAATCCCCAGTAGGCAGTCATGAGCAATATTAATGAGGCACAATTATTAATTTAGAAAACTCTTAGTTGAACTGTAATTGCAATTCCAGTCATTATTTGCAGTAATTAACATTAAGGACTGTAAAAGCTTAATAAACAGCTTTTCCATTCATACATATGATTCTTATACTGGAATCAGGTACTTACAGAGCCACACGTGTGGATTGCATTTGAAGCAAGAGCAGTTTTCAATTAGTTCTCAGCTTGCATGTTATTCTTTGATATTTGCAGAAAAAGAAATTATGAGACTAAGGAGGCTTCTTGTCACACTGGTAGCATGGTAGAATTCATCTTCCCATCTGTTCCTATCCATGGTGCTACACTATAGGGTTTTTTGGGTAATGCAGTGTGTAATCTTCTGGGACAACTTGGTTGTTCTTAATTTCAGCAAATAATCACAATAATGACAATGATTGTAATGAGAATTGAATTTGTCATAATTTGAACCAAATGCAAAGCCAGAGAAGAAAACAGCTCAACTAAGAAAAAACAAGAACAACCCCAAACTTGTTGTATAAGTTAGGCAAAATTGTTCAAACAGATGAGTAAGGAATAAAAGGATGGAAATGATCTTCTCAGTTATCATCACCTTTTAAAAAGCATAACCAAATAACAAAGAAACCACAAACCACATTGAATGAATAGACATATTCAGTTTAGTCTATTTACTTTCAAAAACATCCAAAATTTTAGGAATAATCCACTGTGGAGAATAAAGGTATCAGCCACTATTCCTATGAGAAAGAACTGGTAGCGTGTCATGTTGGCTTGTTCTTATCTGAGAGAAACTCATAAATATCCATGAGAATATGATTGCAGAGCCCATAGGATGATACTAGTAAGACAAATTTAGAAATGAAGGTGTTAGGAGGGAATTTCTGCATTGTTGATCAACCAATCTTTCTTCCTAGTGAGAAAAGCTGGGTTATTTCAACGGTAACAAAACCAAAGTCCTTATGTAGCAAGTCTCTTTAAGGTATTTTTAATTTCCTCTGTGGCATGTAAATCCTCACATTTCTTTAGAGAAACAATTATGCTAATTCTAATGTTCCTCTCAAATTTCAACTGGATAATTGCATTTTTTCTACTTATATCATGACACAGTTGTGACAGGAAGAAGTTCCATTTGCCTGTCATCTCAAACTATCATGTGTTTTTACTATTAATTGTTTGTTACATCTCATTTCAGAAACAGTTGCACTTCACAAGTGGATCTAAAAGACTCATGGACATATTTTGTACATATATGTACAGAAGTGCTTGGATCTTTAAATTATATTGCTGTCAGATTATTTTAATTAACTCATAATTCTGAAAAAAAATATTTATCTGGCCCTTTGGAAGTTGGGATGACTTAAGAAGTGGAATCTTTTCCTCCTTGAGAAATCTGAGTAAAGTACCATGTGCAGTGGCAATTTATAGCAGATCCCAACTACTAATAGAAAGATCAAGTATTTAGTCTTGCTTTTTCTCAGTTTCTGTGAGAAAAATATGGCAACAAAGGTATTTTTATATAGTTTTAGTTCTCAAATTCGTGTTCAATACAAAGATATAACATTTTGTTACTCCATTAAAAAACACTTTTTTTCCATTCAGGCCTAGGGTGTAAAATATTTTCAGTTTCATCCCTGCAAAAATAAAGCAAATATATCCTTCATTAAAATTGATTCACAGTGTCAGAATATAATGTCATAAAATCATATTTTCACCTACTCTCTTGAGAATGTGTTCTGGTCCTTTCAGGAGGTGTTGTCTCTTTTCCTTGATATCTGACATCTTCCTAGAAATTATGCCACTTAAGTGGGACACTTTTGTGCCATTCAGAAATCTTATTGACTGTAAACTAGAGATGAAATGGACATAGGAACTAGCAGTCCAGATTGATACAGCCATCATTATATACTTCAGCTAAGTATTAATTATCTATATTATTCCCACATAGGGATTGCTCTCTATACAGTGAATTTCTTTCCTTCTTAGCTTTTTGTGTTTGTAATAGAATTTTAAATACTGATGCTAATAGCAACAAAACTCTATTTTCCTGCAATGTACTGAGTGAAGTGTGGGGTTGGGAAAATCTCAGTCAAGATCTGGTGACAGGGTAACATCTATTTTCAGTGCATTCTTAGAGAAGCCAAGATTCAAATGAAAACACATAGAGAGAAAGTTCCTTTCATTACTGCCTCAGGTTATACCATGATATAATATCAGCTGAATTTTTTTTCTGATAATCCATGACAGTTTTGCCTTGGGCCAGCCTACAGACATGATGAACCTCGTGTGTTCTGCACAGTGTGGGCATAACCAGGCACTGGAAGTTCCCCACGTACCTAACACCCACCCTGGATTAAGGCACTGCTCTCATTTGTTTGTCTTTGTCTGGAGAAAAAAAAAAGCAAGACCTTGCAATCTTTCTGCTCTGACTATATAAATAATTCCAGTGATTTTGGGATCACATGATTTAAAGAACTATGGGAGCCTTAACTTAGAAAGCATCTGACTTTTCAGATATCCAGAAGATCTATGGAATCAATGTGGGTTGCCACATGAGTTAAAGTCATTCTTATGCCTTTACAGATATAGCTCAAACACTGCCTGAGGTACAAGACTTCTAATGGTGGGCACTAATTTAAAAATTTTAGGTCACGTACAGACAGAGTGTGTAAAGGCCAGTTTCAATACAGTGCTAACCTGTGCTTATATTAGTAAGGAATGTGGAACAACAGGGCCAAATCTGCAGAGCAAAGGTTTTGATGATGCAGAGCAGCACCCACAAACACTCTGACCATAGTCTCTTTTGGAATAATTCTCTTTTAGCCCCATGGACTGAGCATCTATTAGTACTTAGAGCACATTCAGGGCTCTCCCCAAGCCCATCTTTCAGTTTCATTTCACCCATAAAGCATTTAATTCATGTTCTCAAAATCACCCTACAATTAATTGCAAATGCAGGAAAGGAGGGGCAATCAGAACATTTGCTTGCAAATTTGTTTCTGACACCTGATAAAGAAAATAAAATGGTAATAATGCAGATGTGCCCACCATTGATGTCTATGCAGACGAAGACTATTTTTGTCCACGTATTTTGGCCAAACCCTAAAAGCTAGTATCTTGGATGGCCCAGGAAAAGGCTGCTTTGCTACTGATGCCGTTGAAAAGCCACACCTTCAAAGCTATCTTTGCATTGTTTCTGCTCCGTGAGCCTGAGAGGCAATACCCTGCTCCCACCAATGTCAACAGAACATTTCCCACTGATATTCATGCAGCTAGGATTTTGCCCAAGATTTGTGTGAACCCAAGATAGCATCTCCTTCAACAAAAAACTAGAAAAGACAAGACCATGAAATAGTGTTTTTTCTATGTGGTAGGTGGCTGGCTGACTGGGGACACCCCAGGTGCCTCAGCAGGAAGATGCTGCAGACTGGCAGAGGCTTTGCTCTTGGGATTTGCCTTAGACTTTAGTGGTAATTCATATCCCAGTTCTCACTGTCAGTGACAGTAAACAACTCTGTTCAGAATCCCAGAGTTCCAGGACTGAATTAATTCCTACTTGGGTATTCAAGCAAGTCACCTCAGCCTCTACTTCCTTCACTGCCCACCTTGTATCTTGGTGATTTCAGCTGTAAGACCAACTGTGTAAGGTCACCCTCAACACTTCTGTGGGAGAGCTTTGCACAGCAGGGAGCTCTGAACATCACTGGTGCTGACCTGAAACAAATACCAGCATCAAAATAGGTTGTTCTCTGACAGAATTGCTGTTCCTGCCTCTCCTCTGAGCTTCCTCTGAAGTTTCTCATCTTGCAAGAAATAAAGGATTAATGTCATGGAGGAAAATAACCTGTCACCCAGGAGAATCATGTTTTGTCAGACTTATCTATTCCTTATCAGTGTTGGCACTTAACTTATGTTAACTGAGCACTGATCAATGGTAGTGGAACTTCATGGTAGCTGTTGGTTGCATTGCTCTATTTTACTTCAAAAGTTTTCTGAAACTGTATTTACTTGATATCCTACTTTTCTTTCCTCTTCTTTTTCTTTAACAGTTTTTATTCACATGTGAGTTTCTGGCAGTTTCAATATGTTAAAACACATTTAGACAACATTAAACCAGAGAATTCTCCACTGTATAAATTTAATTCCAATTACTCTTATTCCCTTGTTATCTGCTGGATATAATATGAAATTTGGCATATTAAAGAAGATATCATTTTCTCAAGAGCTGTAGAAACTGTGATAATTAAAGGAAAAATTAATCTGTTTTATTTTGATGTTTCTTTTATTATATTGCAAGTATAAGAATTTTCACGGTAAGAAGTCATCAATTCTCATCTGTCCATCTATCTATATATATATATATATACACCACAGCATCACACTTCTCTGAACACCTTCCCAAAATGAAAATATGGAAATAATCTTTATCTTCTTCTTCTCCCCTCAGCCTGTAGAAGAAATAGATTGCCTGATTTTAAAGTCAACAAGGACCACTAGGTTATTTAGTAGGAGATCCTTGATCAAGCCTTACATCCAGGCATGCCTTTATTGAACACAAGGATGTGATTTCAACTCAGGCAATTCCAGACAGGCAGTCAGTTTTGATATGAAAGCTCCAAGAAATGAAAAATTCAGCACTTCTTTCAGCAGTCTCTTCCAGTGCATGCTGAGTACCTGTGTGCCTTCCTTTTGGTTGAATCTGCAGATTTAACTTTAGGTGTTAGTTCTAACTGTGCCTTTTTCTAGCAGATTAGAATTCTCACTAGAAGTGACTATTTTCTCTTCAGAGTGGCATGCATGCTAACAAATCAAAGCTTATGTTGGTCTCCTCTGGACAAATTAATGAGATTTAAATTTCTGTGTTTTCCATTGTAAGAGCACTGTTGGACTGCAGGTGAGATGTATGGAATTTCTTAAGTCCTTTTTTTAAATTACAAGGTCCAAAACCAGACCCAGAAGCTTAGTTTGGCACAATTTGTAGAAGCTGGAGTGGCAGAACCACTTTCCAAATACCTGTTCTTCTTTTGCATATTCAAGGACACTAGGCCTTTGTCATGGCTTTAGGCTGTGGGTCACGGGGAACTGTTTTGTTGGCATGATTCCTAAAGCATTTCCAGCCTATTTGCACAGTCATTTCCTCAGCTTTAGCTGTGAAGGACAGATTTCTGCTATTGCTGTCACTGATTTCTAGCAAATGTTCTAGCAAGCCCAGTTCCCATGAAAGATGTCATATACTGATTCTTACTATGATGGGCACTTGAATCTCTAGAAGAAAACTACAAAGAAAACACAGTTCAGGCAAACCTAACTCTTAAGATACTTACAGAGATGCACATAGAGTAAGCCAGTGTGACGAGATTCACACTGGAACTGGATCAGATCAGACTGGAACAGATCACTTCACTCTTTAAAAACAAGTGGTGCAAATCCCTCCAAAATTATAATTCAAGAAGCATTGACTGGTTTGCAGATATTGGCCTGAGCCTTTCTCCTCTTTAAACTTTCAATCGATATATTGAGTATACAAATATTTATCTATATAAGTATTTTTCATTAAAAGCTAATTATACTACTGCAATTAATTAATAGCTGGTTTAAGTAGATATCTTATAATATTATACTAAATAGAGATAAGCAGTCATTCTTAGGAGAGTGCAGGTTAAGAATGTCCTTAAAGATAAGTTTAATTCCAGGTAAACAAGATGTATTATAAATGTTCCCTTATACATTCATTTGACATCCAAGTCTCCAGAGAACTTTTTGTTCTTTTCCTACTTTGCTCTACATCCATTTTACTTCCCCCCTCTGGTCATCCATTACAAAGAGGAATTGGGTTGCTGTGCTCAGACACTACTGCTGCAGCACTACCCCGAGCTATCTGCTTCTTCTGAGTGCAGGCTCAATTCCAGTTGTTTATTGACTTGCTTGGGGTTTCTCAGAACATCTGCCTGTGGCCGATTGCAGCCTGACTGCACTGTCAGACAGAGGTCTGCATCTGGAAAGGGCAGTAGAAAGCCTCTCCCTGAGAGTAAGCAGCCCAGCAACACCACAGTTACATTGGATTCCACTGTGAATTCCATGAGTAGTTAATAACAGGCTAAATTTTCTTTCCCTAGTTGAACGATGAACATAAGCAGAACGGTATATAGAAAAAAAAAAAAACACATGCAAAGATGAAATATTTTTGGTGTCTTAGTTATTACAGTAGAGGAAAAAAAAAATGAAAACTACATTTATCCTTCTCTCGGTTGCAAATCTGTATAGTGGAAGATTTTCACTCCCCAAAAAATCTCCCTACAAGAGACTATTTTCCACCTAGTAGAAATATCAATATGGAATGAAACCTAATGCAAACAAGGTTAGTATTTCCTTACCACTTGATAATTTATCCTTAAAGGACTAGAAAAAATAGTGGTTGCAATGCTTAGGCATGCCTAAATTACAGGAAAGGAGACAGAAGTTCCATTTTCTTTTGCCACTGCTGATAAGATCCAAGAGAATTAATCTACGGAGAGACACACGAATATCACACCTTCCAAAGGCAATTACTTCTACCGAGAAAAGTTGTTATAACAAAAGTTTTCTACTTTCAAAGTGTGAAATCTGCCTTCGTCTGCACATATCTGCAAAAGAAAAAAAATGAAAACACTGAATTAGCAGATTGGAATTACTGATTTAATGTAGCAAAAATCTACATTTGACTTTAGACACTTCGGCACTTCAGAAAAATTTCTGTAATTAATCACTCAAATCTTATTTCAGTTGCTAAATCAATGTATCATTTATTGTACAGCTTGATCGAAATGAGGCATACAGCACTTGTTAGGTCTCCATGTAATTCATTGACACTGAAGGGGCCTCCCAGGTATTTCACTGAGATTTCAGATATGACTTCATAGATGCACTATGAAATCAAGTTTTGATCCCAAAGCAAAAAGAAATCAAGACATTTTCTTGATGACTGTTCAGCCTTTACTTGAGACTTGGAAACAAGTCTTGGAAGCTTTTCTTTCAGCAGTTTGATTCTCTGCTGCAAGGTAATGGTATTAAGGGCAAAGGAACAAATGGGGATAAAAGACTCAATAAACTGATCCATTTTCAGGAGGATACCATAAATTCTTTCCATTTTATTCCTTTCTTTTTTTTTTTTTTCACACTAGCAAACTCTTTTACTGTTTCAGCATCTGAAGGAGGAGATGCAGTGGGCTGCTCAGAGGACTAAGGGGACCTCATCTACTAGATGTGCTGTGACCATTGGCTTGTGCAAAACAAACTGCAAAGCTGTTGTAAAGCTGTTGCAGTGCTGCTGGTAGTATTGTCCCCTGATTTTGCATTGCCTTTACAGTTTGACTAAGCAAGGAGTGGAAATCATCATCAATCAAGTCTAGTCTTTCTTTCACCACTTTGCACATCTTTACTGTAGCAGGAGAAACTAGACAAACTGTGTTGTGAAAAAAGAAGAAGCAGTTGTGGAATTGTGGGGGCTGTTTTTCATTAACTACTCTATTCAAAAGTGATATCTTACTGCTATCACCTACGAGAACTAAAAGTAATTGAAAGACTGATTTGAAGAATCTAAACCACATAGATATGTCCAGCCATATATGAAAGTGAAATTTCTTCAGTGATTATATGGACAGTTGAAAGAGAAACATTTAACTATTCTTTACTTTTCTTTTAAAGAAAAGAATGAACTCTTTTATGTTAAAATCATGCAACAAAGTTAAGATTCTGTTCTTTTAAAAAATATCACTGTATGTGTTAAAGGGTCATTGGCTTTTCTGTCAGTGAGTTTGTTTACCAGTAATAATCTAGATGTTAAGCTGCCTGAAGTCAGCTGAAAACTATTAGTGGCCAGAAAGAACATTTATACATTTATACCCATGAAACAAATCAAACTTACATAACAGACTTTGCAAAATAGGATGAAAAAGTAGAGAGACTTTTTACTCATTAACAGAAAAGAAGCCAGTTCTGACATATAAAAGTGCCATTTCTATGTCACTTGCTTAAAATGTGTAAACAACAAAGTGATCTTGAATTGCACACTGTTTCTGGTAGAAATGAAAGCCAAGTGGCCAATTTGAGACTTTATATGTCTTTCAGATGAATAGCTGTGAGGCACATCCTTTGAGCCAGACAAATGATCTGAGACAGTTCCCAAAACGTATGATTATATATAAGCACCTACTTGCTGTTATGATGATTCAGACAAGAACAATTGTGAATGCTTTTATGAGTTTTGCAAGGCTATTAACCTCAGCAGAGTACAAACCAGTCTTTTTCTTAAGTGTCATAGTTCTGAAACCCCTCCAACAACTCTTGTATAATATGATGAGCAAGCCTTTGTCTATTGAACCACAGAGTCTAGAAGGACAAAGTTTCAGACTGATGGGCTACAAGCACAGGCCTGAGCAATTGACCTCTACATGGATGAAACTGTTTGGAAACTGAAATGAGTCTAAATTCAATGACAACCACATCTGTGAAAGGTCTTTTCTGGTCCTCTGGGCTATCTGAACTGGTGAGACAGTGCAGTCATGTTCTGGCATAGGTTGCTTTTAATTACCTCAGGATGTAGATTCTGATGTTCAGATTTCTGCAGCCAAGCAGACAAGGACTGTGCAGAATGAAGCTCAACTTTAGTTTCAGACTTAGTCACAGGGGCACAAAAAGCAGCAAAAGGCAGTGAGACTATCATTACTCTGAGAGAAATGTCAAGGAAAGGCTCTCACCTTGCATGTTTTTGTAAGGCAATAACAATTATACAAATAGGGAATGTAAAAGAGGTGGTCCAGGAGAAAGCAAGTGCTGTTACTATCTATATGCAAGATGGACTATTAGGAATGCTAAATATCAGAATGTAATAGCACAAGCTCCTTTCATTTGTGTCATTAGTAGAAATCAAAAACAAGAAAAAGAGGAAAGACAACATTGTGTGTGGGAGCATGAATAATGGACTTAGTGAAGACAGAGATCATGAACTTATCACAAGCTTAGAATTTCTTAACAGAAGCCACTTATGGAAATGAAGGTGGCTTAACGATGGTCCACATTAAAATGTCATGTGGCAAAATTTATACAGAATGGATAAAATAATATGCTGTATATATAAAATGGACATAAAAGCATAATTATGCACACTTTTTGATAACACATTTGCTTCAAAGCCAGCGAGCAGGCAGAAAAGGAGATATCATCATGAGTATCACTAGTCTATGTGAACGAGAAGAGCTCCCCCCTGACCACAACTCCTGAGAATGTGGCAGTGGTGCTATAACCCCTTTCTTATTGAAGAGAAATATAACCCTTAAGGCCATGAACTTCTGCTCTGTGATCAATGATCTCCAGATTCATTATCCAACTTTGCAGAGTTTCAAAAGTCAAACACATGATTAGGAAGGATTTATACATATATATTCAGCTATGTTTTTCTCCTTTGCAAAAAGTTACGGCTGTTAAGGGTACAGACAGATCTTAATACTCACCTATGTTACAAAAGTTTTCTTCTGTTACGCCTGTATCATCAATAGCTATGCATGCAATGAAACTTGAAAAAAAATTTTCCCAGAGGCCTAATAAAAAAAAAAGTCTTTGTATACAGAACAGCATGACCTTAGGGGAGACAGACTTAGAATGGGAGAACATTTCTTTCCAACTTGCTACGATGTTGGTGTATTGATAAAGCCGGTCAGTGAAGAGCACATTGTGTCCCAGTCACAGGGAATGAGTGAAGAGTAATTAGCAGAAAGAACACTGTGTCTTCCCCTATCATTCCTTTGCCTCTTTGCCTTCATTGAAGTGACTGAAGCTGGAGTCTGCACAGCCACAACCTCTTTTTCCTCCTCCCCTTTTCTTACCAGTCTTTCCAAAGTTGGTGGGACAAAGACTGGTCCTAGAATCACCCAGATTAATTACACTTTTCAAAGAGATTGAGTCAAGCATGTAAAATTCCTGCTGTCAGTCTGCACTTTATAGCTTACATAACCTTGATTGACATATGTGACGTGGTTTGGTGGGCTGTGATCAAGTAGGGATTAGGTTGACTTTCAGTTTCACACACAGAGAAAGGAGTTGGATAAGAAAAGTAATTTTTTTCTGCTTATTCATGCTTTTCATGAGTGGACGTACCTGTCTTTTTTGTAAAGACTGTTCATAGAAAGCTGCATATTTACCATTTCTTCCCAATTGCATAAGAGACATGGAAGAAAAGGCTTTGATGGCCTGTGTTTTGCCACTTTTAGAGTCTGGGGCTTGACTGCTATATTAACCCAGACATTCAACAAATGAGATCCCTCCAGCCAGCAACAGCTCCCACACCAAACCATGTGTGCCGAACAATGTCTTCTCCAACTGCAACCTGAATAAATATACAAAATCTAGTTTTAATCTTGGTAGTTTGTGTTCTGGTGCAGCAAAAATGTGTTTACACAAGGATGCATTTGGCTCCCCAAGAGCTGAGGTTTTCTGGAAGGCTTGCTCAGTGTTTCAGTGTTGAAATTCACCCCACCATGCCCTCATTTATTGGCCTGTGTAGTTAGATTAATTCCAGCTTGGTGTTGTGCCAGAAGACAGTGCATTTGCTACACCTTTCGCCATGAAAGTTTACTCCTGCTGGGTAGAAACACTTTGAACCTGAGCAGCTAGCTCATCTGAGGTTTATATAATGGAATCATAGAATGTTAAGGCTAGAAAAGGACCTTAAAGGTCACCTAGTCTCAATCCCCCCTGCCACGTGCAGGGACACCTCCCACTAGACCAGGTTGCTCAAAGCCCCATCCAGCCTGGCCTTAAACACTGTCAGGGTTGGGGCATCCACAACCTCCCCAGGCAATTTGTTTCAGTGTGTCACCATCCTCAGAGTAAAAAATTTCTTCCCAATATTCAACCTAAGTTTCCCCTCTTTTAACTTTTGCCCATTACTCCTTGTCCTTTGACTACAGTTCCTGATGCAGAACCCATCTCCAGCTTCCTTGTAGGCCCCCTTCAGGTACCAAAATGTTGTTATGAGATTTCCACACAAATTTCTCTTTTCCAGGCTGAACAGCTCAAACTTTCTCAGCCTGTCTTCGTAGGGGACATGCTCCAGTCCTCTTATCAACTTCATGCTGCTCCTCTGGACTTCTCCAACCCTTCCTTCTTATGTTGGGGTCACCAGAACTGTACACAGTGCTCCAGGTGGGAGTCCTTTAAATGACTGCAGAACACAAAGGAAAAATAATCCACCTGATTCAGAATCACATAATGACTGAGGTTCAAAGGGACTTCTGGAGATCATCTAGTCCAACCACCCTGCTAAAGAAGGTTGAACAGGATCACATCCAAGTAGGGTTTGAAGGAGATATTCAAGCAGTTGCCCACAATCTCTTTGTGCAGCCTGTTCCAGTGTTTGGTTATCTTCATGGTAAAGAAGATTTTCCTCAAATTTAGATGGAACCTCCTGGGCAACAGTTTCTGCCCTTTGCCTCTCATCCTATTGCTTGGCACCACTGAGCAGAGCCTGGCTGCATCCTCCTGCCACCCTCCCTTCAGATACTGACAGACATTGAAGAGGTCCCCTCTTAGTTCTCCCTTCTTCAGGTTGGACTGGCCCATCTCCCCCATCTTTTTTTCATAAGTGAGGTGCTCTGGTACCATAATCATCATTGTAGCCCTCTACTGGACCACTCCAGAAGTTCCTCATATTTTTTGAGTCAGGAACCCCAGAACTGGACACAGCACTCCAGTTGTGGTCTCTCCAGGGCAGAGTGGAGGGGAATTATAACCTTCCTTTACCTGCTGACCACACTTTTCCCAAGGGAATTTCTAATTTGGCACAACCTAAACCTTTTTATGCGTTCGTGCTTTCCTGATGTCACAATTTCTACTCAAAAGAGGGGACTCAAATGTGCAGTCATATTTTTCTGTAAAGAATGGTGAATATGTCCCAGAATGACTCAACTTAACAAGTGCTAAGAATGATTGGATGTTATTAGCACCATGCAGAGACTATTTCTTAAATACCATTTGCCAGATGCAAAATGTCTGAAATAATCATAATTTTCATAGGCTAATAATGCTGTCTCCCACTGAGTAGAAAACACATGTAGGTGCAAAATGTTGGAGATGTTCACCACAGCTGATTTTAGCCCTTATATATATATATATATATATATATATGTATATATATATATATATATGTTTGAGTACACAAGCTCTGAGTAATCCCAGATTTTATGAGCAAGATGTTTTTAAGAGAGAAACATAATTGAAGTTTTTCTATCAAATTTATTTTATATGTACAAGCTCTAACCTTCACTTCATTTGCTGAATGGATAGGTCATGACTCATTGACATAGTCTCTTCAAAGTCTGCCATCCTGGGTGTCTTCCCTAATGGTATTGCTTGTTTCGTGCATTCATACAGTGACAGTTGAGAAAAATGCTTATTCTTTGAAAGGTCAATGTACAGCTTAATCTACATCAGAGCAATCGGTTTCTGCAGAGCCTATTGCTGAAACATAGTTTTTAACCTTTTTACATCTCAGCTTTTCAGTCTTCCTTTCACTTACTGCTCTCTGGACTGACACACCATCTATTTGACATTAAAGTTTGAATCTTCTCTCCAAAATGCTAAATTTGGTAAGGTCAGGAGTATATCTGTTCTTCCTTATCCTCAGGAGTATTTTAATGAAAGACCAGCATTACACAGCTCAGTGCTAAAAGGATTACAGAAATTGCAGAGCACAGCACTCCCAACCCTGTTTTATGCAGAGAATCAAAGCCAAAAGTGGTTTGTTTTGTTTTTTTCACTACAAATAACATTTGCATCCCATCATTACTGGACAGAAGCCCAAGAGGTCTATCTGTCTACCCACCTGCAGTATTGTTTTCCTGCCATTTGCCATCAGGCTCTAGTCAATAAGCGACTCAGGGCAGAACAGAACTTGCTCAGTGCAGAGTACACAATCAGCACTGAGAGCAATCACATTAACATTCCTCTGCCTTAAGGCCTTTGAAACAGTATTGTGCTTTTGAGAATGTTCCATGCTGAATATGCACACACACACCAGAGGAACACACACTCTTGTAAAAACGCACTATTTTGCTGTTGCAAGTTTCCTCAAGACAACTGCAGAAATCATTTATGTGGGCCAGACGTAGATGTGCAAACATCTAATAAGACAATCAGTAGAAAGGCAGTGAACCACACAGAACCCTAGCACATGACTCTACTTGAAATTTATTATGTGAATTAAATAATACAGTTCAAAACCTTTTTACATCACTTTGCTGTTCTCCCTTGGTGCAAGAGAATGAATTAGACAGCTGTCACCTTGTCTGTAAATAATGTTCAAAGCTAATTTCTTTGAAGATGTTCCTTTATGTGCTTTTCAGTAAGATGAATGTAGATAATTAAATATTAAGATATTTAAATCAAGTTGAATATAGTCAGTAGCTGAAGTAAATTACTACCTTGTACTGAATCTTTATCACATGAATCTGCTTGTTTTGTTTTGTTTTGTCTTACTCTATTCAGAAAGTAATACCAATAAATTGTGATTAATACTGGATAAGATGTTTAGATGACAACCTCAAATAGTGAAAAATTTTTCCTTGATTTGTGTCTTGCTGGACATGGCATAAGGTGAAGAATGTGAGGATCATATTATCAGGTGAGATTGTATTTTGTGCTCTGTACCTGGAATAAATTACTGAGCAAAACTGTGGAGTGAAAGCCTGTCTGAGGTGGGGGAAAAAAAACAGAAGCAACACTCTCTGTATAAAGAGTAATTCCGAGGAAAAGGATGACCATAAGGCCAGAGAGAAACATCAGAGAAAGTTCAGTGAGATTTTTAATGCCCATGTAGAGGCAACTGGGGCATTGGTGTTCAATATTAAAATTCCACATCAGTGTCAAAGGGAGCTTTGTCATTGGGCTTTGCCTGATTCATTATGACTTGACATACTATGGCTTTGCCCTGGCAGGAGGAGATGCTGGGGTAGCTGCACCAGAACTGAGCCTGTGCTCCCAGCTCTGACACACCATTAAGCTATGTTTGTTGGATTTATTGCTCAGCCTGTTAAATATGTTTGTCCCATGACAAGTAATATGAAGCATTAACAGATTGGGAAATGGTTCAGCATGAACTCAGCAAAGTAAATATGGTTACTTTTTACACCATTAATTTTATTCTATGCACTTAAGCATTCACTGCTTAAGTATTTCAGAGACACAAATCACTTGCATCCATAGCCCATCACTGTGACTTGAGTCTAGAGCAAATCAGACATATCTCACTAACTAGAATAAAATTTATTTCATACTTATTGACATTGACACTAAAACGGAGGGAGGAAGATGGGCATGTGCATAAACTCCCAATTGAAGAAGAGCTATATACAGGTAAGAGTGACAGAGCTGTCCTAAAGTGGCACTGCTTTTTCCCTATTTCCAAGCTGTTTTGTGTACCATTCATTGTTATACCAAGTCATCCCACATGCAGTCTGATTTGTTCTGATTTTTTAAGAGTCTTGCACTCAATGGGTCAGGAGTTAGGACATACTTAAAGGACATACTTAAAAATCACAGGACAGAGTCTCTCCTGCATTTGCATCCCATTTCTGCTACCCATAGCCTGTACATCTGTGAAGGAAAATTAAAGTGGCTAATGTAAGGGTCTGTGAAAACTAAAGGATTGTATGAAAACAAGAAATTTTCTGTATTCCTTAGCAGCTCATTTGCATGCTGCCTCAAAATGCAGTATTTTTTCAAGCATATATTTTTCTTGTAAGGAAGATGTAGCCTCATTTCGGAACAACACTGCTACACTGCTACACATTTGCAGCCTTTACATTTCAGTAATTAAGTTATTTATTGGAGAACTACTCTATAAATTTCCCCCAAACAGGCCATAAAAAAAGCATATACATGCATGGTACATAGCTGATTTACAGGGACTGGTCTCTTTTAAGTTATGTTGTAAAATAATGATTCCTTCAAGTTAGATGGCTGGGTTTAGTGACATGTGTACTAAACAGGAATACCTACTGTAAACAGATATATTGCTAGTTGCCATTGCTCTTTGCAGTATAAAAACTGCCACAAACACAAAGAGTGAACTGTCTTCTCTATTAGCTAGCTGTTCTTGCAAAGTTGTGAGGGGAATAGCAAGCATGTTTGTAATTAAAGATAACACCCAAGTAACGCACAGTTCTTCCCTGTTATCATTTCACCGACAAAACTCCAGAGTAAAGCAGCAAAAGAAACACATACAGTGCTGTTGATGGGATATTCTCTGCCTGAATTATATCTTAGAGAGAGCAAAAATTTTGAGCATGGATCCTAACAAAAAATAAATAAGATTCCATTTACTGCTGCTGTCTGCTCAGTACTCTTCTATAATAGGTGTAAGAAAGAAGTGCAGAAATAAACTTTTCCTGGACAACCATTACCTACAATTATTTTCTAGGAAGATGGAGCTGCCTGTAATCTCAACTCACTGTCCACAGTGGTCTTCAAGTCCTCTGAGAGCATGGAAACTTTCAGGTATTCCCATTCCTCAAAGGCAAGGCCAAGGGAGTGATAAGATCTTCTGCTGACTCCTGTGAGCATATGGATGAGAGGGGCCCAGTAGGAAGATGTGTTCTTTTTGTAAAATATCAGGCTTGTACATAAAACCTGAAAATTAGTCCTGGGAAGCAGCAAAGAAATATTAATATCTTTCAGGGAGAAGAAAAAAGAGATACATGTTATCATGAAATTTTAACAGAAGAAAACGTTTTTGAGAAAGATCTGCTCTTTCACATAACCTGTTGGGACTTCTTGAGTATTTTTCACCAAAACTCCCTGCCATGGCCATGCCTTGCTCATGAAGCCATGAAGAAGTAGGAATGGCTTGAAGAGGCTGTTAATTTTGTCCCTCTACACTGGCCCATGAAATTGGGCTTTGGTCCAGATATTGTCCAGTCTTCAGTCTGGTTATGTACACAGGCTTCTGAGCCCTCATTGTCTTCTGTAGAGCCAAGGCTGCATGACACGACTCAGGAATAATCCCTTGGTGTCCAACTCAGAGAACAGACTAGATATTCTTATTATAAGGATTATCTTTCCATTGTCACCTCTCACTTTTCTCCCGTTAAATATCTATAGCTCTCCTTTTTGGTTCTAAAATCTATTAATTTATGACCTTGAAATTATAATTTGTCAAGACTTTGAAATATTTGGATGAAGGATTGTTCTTCTTATTTTTCTTTGTATTTTAATATGATGAGAACACAGTTTTCCCAGTCATGTCAGTAAGGAACCCCCATACCTATTGTTTAACTAGGAAAATACAAGCACCAGTTCATTTCATTTCAATTTATTAACAGCCCCTAGTAACTCCTGAAGGGAACTCAGCATGGGTTTTCACAGGAGCACAATAACAGTCTGGTATGTAACATCTTTTAGACACTATAATGGAAAAGACCATGGCAATTTTATGTGGACTTTATGGAAAATAATGACATACAGAAAATGTATGAGTAGAGCACTGTCAATGAAACTCTGCAATCAGATTATTTTTCTACCAGGCTCTAACTCCTGCTTCATGATGCATAGCATATATCACAACCTAGTATTTCCCAGAAGAGCCCATAACAGTGAGAACTATTGATTAAATGTTAACCCCTTGACTCAGAAAGTTGAAATTTCACAAAGTACATCCCATTACCAGGAATGGTAATATGTTGAGAAAGATCAACAATTTCAAATAGTTGCTGAAAAATGCATTTTTATCTGTAGATTTGAATTTATTTTTAAATAGTTCAAACTTATTTTTCACTGCATATAGTTATGAAACAAGTGCACATTAAAATATAGTATCAGATGTTAGTATTACATGCACATGCATATATTTATACAGCAGTGACAAAATATTGTTTATAAATTAGCAAATAGAAATATAAATATCAATCTTCACATGAATTTCAACATACTTTTATGCTAAAATGTGTATGTGTGTTTTCAACCACTCACACATTTACATTAGCAGTCTATAATAACTGGTTATTTCCATATATAATTATGGGAATTGCATAAATTCTCTAAGTATATAAATGTGGATACAATGCATTTCTTTTTTACTTTAAAGCAAGTTAGTTTACTCTGAATTTCTTCACTGGTTTTCTTTCTGAAATTCGACTTCTCCCTGACATTTTTTTTCCTAAAATCTGGACACCTTATCTGTAAAACAAGCTCACATGTTTTTATTTTTCTAATGAAATATTTATGAGATGTAGGATTTTCTTTTTCTAAAGAAAATGTATGATTTAAGTCAGAAAATATTCAGCTCCTACAAATAAAATTGGTAAATTTAGAAATAGGCAGTTCTCAAAATATTCATTCAGATGAAAATCTCAGGGGTTCACACAACAGAGCTAAACATCAAGACAGAAAACAGTGGGATTCTCTATAATGATTTCTCTGGGAGGATACTTTTGATGCAACTTTATTTACAGTGCCTTATACTAATAATGCTGTCAGCCAGATGACTTAAAAAAAAACCCCTAAATTGTAGAAGTTATAGAACTTGATCAAAATATTTTCTCTTTGTCCACTTAGTTTAAGTTATTTTTTCTTTATTGCATAAGAAACTAATATTGCCTACTCTTAGCATTACAATTAGTTTCATTAATGCTCTACACATCAGCAGTCCAAGATGTTTAAATGTCTGCTTTCACTAGAAGTTATCCCTTAAATCTATCATGGGATAGATGTGTCTACACTTCCCAGTGTCACTGAATCAAGACACAGCATAATGAGTCAGTGTGTAATACACTGCTGTGTCTGCCTCAGAAATATTTGTAGGACGTTCTAAAACCATCTTCAGCAACACAGTGCTGCAGTCAGGGGCTCCATTCATCAAACCCATGTTTATGCAGTAACCCATAAGGTAACTCCTTTGGAAAGTCCTTACCAAAGTGTAGTCCATGGCAACAATGTGATGGCTTTCATTTATCAGGAGCAGTGTAAAACTCAAGCACTGTACTAAATAAAGCGGGAACGTATGAGAAGTCCTGCAGAGTTTTACCTTTCATTACAGGGGAGTTCCACTGTAGTGGAGTTTATGGACTTGTGATTTTATTGAGTGTACCTATGATTTCTTATTTTTTATCTGTATCTTTTCCATCAATTGCTTTAATTTACTCTCTGGGTAGACTGCAAGTTATTGTTTATAAGTTTTCAGTCTTTGCAAACATTACAGGGCAATATTCATCACAAGGAATAGCTATGTCTGGCAGCACTTTTTGAGATCTTGTGCCTGTCTGTATGCGTGTGCCCTCTCAGCCAACATTTCTTGGGAGTGAGAGATTATTTTTGAGACTATGCAAAACAGAAGGAAGTAGTGGTCAGAGGCTGTTTTGCATTTTTACAAGTCTGGATATATTGTTCATAACCATACTGTAAATATTGAACTTTAGAAAGGTCCAGTTTAATCAATGTACAAATTGCAATGACTAGCACATCTATAGGCAAAAAAACAATCTGATGTCACTGCACAAATATAACCTGAAGTTTTGTCAAAAATGGTATCACAACAGAGCTAGCATTTCCTACTCTATTCCTTTAAAACCTGAGCGAGCTGGACAGCATTGCACAAATAGGGAAACCAGGCACACTGTGCCTTGCTTCCTTTTCTTCCTCTTGTCCTCTGTATTGGGAAATAAATCACATCTTTTGTCCTCAGAAAGTTCACTGTGCATATGGAAAGGTTAAAGGCAAGGCATGAGAAGAAGGTTTCTGGGCGCATTTGCCAGTATGGACACACTTTCTTGGTCTGAGCCTGTTAGATCTCTACTGCTTCATATGAGTAATAACCAGAATAAAACAGGTGCTCTGGCTCTCCCTCTCCTGGCTTTAGACTGTCCAGAGGATGGCCACCTACAGCTCTCTGCTTCCATTTAATAAGTAAGGATTAAATTACGTACACAAGAAGTGGGAAAATTGAGGGTTTAGGTCTCTCACAGCCATCAGAAAAAACTGCTTTATGCATTTCCCTGCAAAAATGTCAAGGCATGTATAGAAATATCCTTGGAAAGTTCTCTGACCACCAGGCCATGGTTCAGCTGGGATGTTTGGTTCTCCATCTGAGGCAGTGACCCCTAAGATAAGCATGGAAAAGTGATGGAGCTGTAAAGAGAAGGTAAAATGCAGGAAGGAGCCCAGCACTGTGAGCTCTTTGCTGTCATGCTGAAGAGAGAGAAAATACAAATGTGTTCCAGAAAGGAACAGCCTAATAAATGAAAGATAGGTCCATCAAGAGGCAAACACAGGAACAGGAACTTCACCTTGATCAGAAAATCTTCAAATCTGACTGCTGGGAGAAGATGCATGGATATGCATCTTAAGATAGATGGACAGAAGGTTATTTCCATATGTATATTCTTTATCATGCTTTTCTCTGGACTTTGATTCAGAGCAGAGTGCTGGGTTATGTACACCCCAGGTTTCAACCACAAGAGCTATTCTACTGGCCCTTCTTCTGCAGGGTAGGCGAATCCAACTCCCAACCATTTTTATGTTTTTAAATTAAATTGTTATTGAGAGGAAGGAGTGGCAGATATCAATAATCCTACAATCAAGATCAACCTCTAGTAAAAGCTGGATATATGCACAAGAGAAACAGCTATGAATGAGGGGAGCCAGTTCATGCTCAGCACTACAGGAGACTTAGTGGTCTGTGTGTCCTTTGAAATATGCCAATACATGCCATTTTGGCTGGCTGCAGTTCTGTGCTGCACGTTTCTCACAGGGAACAGAGGACAACATTCAATTCACATAGACTGCTAAACAGCTGACAGATGATAATGACTTCATGTCACAGGTGACCCAAAGGTGAAGGTCTCCATATCTCATTGCACAGCCCCTTATCCGTCCAGTAATCCCAAGTACTTTTTGTCAGGCTCACACTTTTATGTGTGGAAAGAAAGAATTCAGTTGTGCACTGTTTGTCTCTTTTTCCAGATCCTTCCTTCAGGATGGGAAGCCCCTCAGGCTTTTCAGGACTGAGATACCATATTTGGAAGGTTATTTTCATCAACTTGTAAAGCTTGAAGCAAGCATCACTACTCCCAATCACACAGAGCTCTAATTGAAACCGTTCCCAGTAGCTCTGTATCTGCATACACGCATCCTGATTATGACAAAGCTCATGAATAATCACTGGTATGAACTTGTTCCTCATTGTCACAAGTTCAGGAAAGCAATGGGGATCCAATAGCATCACCCTATCCCTCTGCAGGGCAAAGATGACAAAGTTCCTATTTTCTAAAAATAATTACATAGCCCAGTGTGAATTTGTGCGGCAAAGGACACCAGGATGACTCACAAGTACAGAGATTATGAAAATGTATTCATGCTGCAGCATTAGGATTAGGACAGAGTGAAGCTGTAAATATTCAGCTTCACTTCAGGTTTCACCTCAGCTCTTCAAATTTCTGGCTAACCCCATTTGCAGAATTAACTCGGCATTGTTGTTTCCTTAAGCACACAAAAATACTCCTTTCTAAAACCTTTTAAAAGTGATGCAGGAAATTCTTCTGCTTTGGGTGCTGTGCTCTCCCTCCCTTGTTAACATATGTGGTTTTCAAAGGGGAAGAATATGTCAGGCAATTTCTCTTTTCTGACCCTATGAATCTAAAATGAGATGGTTTCATTGTCTTTCTTTATCCACACTTTAATTGCAGTTCCTGGTCTATTTCTAGACTGCAGCTCTCTGGGGATCCACACACAATCACAGTATATTAGAATATTTCAATGCTTTTGTTTTCTTCATGGTTCTTGTAATGCTTTCTTTCATATTTCTGATCCTCACTGACACATACAGGAGTACCTCCATTGAAGTTGTCGAAATGTCATTTATTTTTTGCCTGCTGAGAACTTGATCTGAGACCTTTAGCTCTATCTGTGATGTACCACAGCTGAACAGTTTACTGTATATTTTGCTCTTTTGAAGAGCAAAAATAAATATAGTTCTACATGTAAATTTCCTATCAAACAGTCATGTAAAACTTATGATTGTTATTATGCAACATAAAGGGAGTATAAATTATGCTAAGATTGTTTTCAATATCCTTAATTGACAAAGCTAGTAAAAGGCATAGTGTGAAGTTTTTTCTCAGGATAGGATAGATATCCAGATCAGTAACATTCATGGTACTTTACAAGAAAATTGAGGTTCTTTCTAACAGTTACTTCAATTTCCCATATAAACACTTTTGAAAACATCAGCAGGTAGAATTTAGGTTAAGTTTTGGTCAAATTTGGTCTGTGTGTTTTAAGAGAAATTTGGATTTTTTTTCTGTCATCAGTTAAAATAAATGCTTTGGAGACCTTGCTATAACAATAAGCTTCTTACCTTGAAAATTATATTTAGGAAAAATGTTGATTTCAGTTGTAAAATACAGCATTTTTTTTCAAAATTGAGATATTTTTACCTGCTCATTATACAGTTATGGTTTTGTATTACTTTTTTTCATTCTTAATAGTGAGTCTGTATAAATGCCATATCCTGTAATGCCTAAAACTGATGTGTTCATAGATACATACACATCTATGCTGTCCCTTCCAACCTAGGCTGTCCTACTACCCTCCAGTCACAGGAAATGTGAATTATGTTGTAGAGCTACCAATCCTTTCCAATGCAACCAGGAGTTAATGTGGTATAGATCAAATTTTTTAAAATTCTCGGTCACTCACGGAATGTTGTTTCTTTACTGGAGTCACCAGTTGGCTCTGCTTTACAGGATGGATTTAATAATGACACTTTTCTGAGAAACGTATAAACTCAAAACAGTCAATACAAAGTCTTCTCAAAGCTACCTAACTACAACCTCCAATGCAGAAATTCTAGCAGACTCATGAAATACCATGAAGAATGTGTTATTATGATCTTTTTTTTTTTTTTTTTTTTTAAAGGGTCAGAAAGAAAATGAGAATGTAGGTATCGCATTAGGGGAGAAAGAACAGACAGGCTCAGGATTTACTGGTCTGGTACAGCCCTCATTAAATCATGTGCTTCATAGCTGTAGATCAATCTCTAGTAATGTAGCCTTCCAAAGTCAGGCTTACTATCCGGATTTTAATATTAAATGTGAACAATCATAAAGACATACCATATATTTATTATTTTCAGCTTCAAAAATTCCTGGCTATTTTGTGCTCTGTCTTATCTAATATTTATAAAAACATGACATGAACACCTAGAAATTATTTAATATTATCTTAGTGACTGTCCAGGATGCTCCAGTTCAATGGGCTTGGCAGCTTTATAATCTTTACAAAATGTTGTGTGCAAAAAAATACAAAACAGTAACCACTGCAGTTTGTGTAATGGTTTTGTGTCATCCCCACAATCACGGCTCTATTATGCTCAGTGTTTTAAACACACACACAAACACAAACACAGACACAGACACACACACACACACACACACAAATATAAATTCTTCATGCCTCCAGGATTTGCAATGTAGGGACTACAGGGCAGATCATCACAGTGGTCTGGGTACCTACAAATGCATGGAACTGCCCACTGAAATTTCAAAAGGAAAGAGATGTGGAAAGCATCACTTCAGCCCTCTAAACTGTCTTGCCTAAACTAGTTTTCCAGACTACTCTCCTCCCACTGGCAGGAGATATACAGGCACCTCTCACTGTATCCTTAAACAAGCAGCATGGACCACTTCCTGCAGCACCCATCATGTGTACAGGTATTTAAATTCTGAAGCCAGATGCAGAGACATTTCTCATGATTTTGAGGGAAGGCATCTAAAATTAAAATGAATTTTTAATCAATATTTCCCATCTGTTTTTTAATATACTACAAACAAATAGTAATATTAAATTCTGAAATAACAGCAGAAATAACTCCCCTTTCATACACTTTCCTCTTTTTCTTTATTCTTTTGTGAAACTTTTTAATAGCATAAGTGAAATCTATGATGTTTTTAGATTAACATCTATTTCATTTTTCTCTGCTTAACTTTTGGAACTGTCTACAGTTTTAAATTTTCCAGGAGTATAACATTTTGGAATGTATTATTGGACTTTATTACAGTGCCCACAAATATACCTGGAGAATAACAATTTCCAAAAAGAAGACAGTGAGGGAAGATGGAGAAAGAAGTGGGAGAGAAAGGTACAGATTATTCCCACAGACAAAAATGACAAAATGCTACTCATTCCATTTTGCTACACTAAGAAAAAAGAAGAGATAAAAGTTTAAAAACAAAAAAATGTTTAGCTTCACACCTCATTATTTTGTCTGAAAACCTGAAAAAACTTTTTTTATTTAGGTATGTATCTCCAGTTCACAACCAGAACTGATTAATCAACTCTTTTTTTTTAATGTACCGTTTATAGATAACACGAAATACTTGTAAGAATTTCCAAAGACAGTAGAGAATTTTCCCATCCAAATGCCAGGCAATTGAAAGAGATGTGTGGGACCTTCACTGGCCAAACACATGCCACTGACAGGCTGCCAGCAAACCTGTGGTGCAAAACTAATCACCCAGAAAAGGCCAGGAGAGCAAACCAGGCTCACGCAGCTATTGATCTACAGCCAGCAGCTCTTGTGTTTGACAAAGTTCTCTGCAGCTAAAAAACCACAAGCAGAGCATATAAGTAGATATTTAGATTAAGGCATTGGTCCCAGCATTAACAAGCTTGTGTTAAGATTAAATTCAAGTTGTCACCACCACTTGCTGTTTTAGCAAGTCCTGTGTAATTCCCTTAATAATCAGGCGCTGAGCAGATAAGGTGGTATTCAAAGCAACAACCTATGGTTAAAAATTGAAAGGATAAATCTTTGAGAAAAGAGCTGAGCATAATTGTATATAATGTATAATGGGCTTTCTGCAATGAATACAAGAAATTTTGAAGACTAGATAAACCAGGGAAATGACAGTGTGGGGAGCAATATATCATCTCAAGCACTACAAGGTCCTCTGTGAAGTGATTGTGAATAAAGTGTCCCTGATATGTTTTGTCTTTTTTAGTTTTAAATCTGTGCTCGTTCCCACTGTTAAGCAAAGGCAAATGCTGGTATTTGCAGTGCAGGTTGTCCTCACAGAATATAAAGGGCAACTGAGGTAAACCACTAGCAGGACACAAATTATTTGTTGAAAATTTCTCAGCTGCAGCATTTGTTTTAAATGTGTGTCTTACTCCTTTCACCTCATTGCAGACCGAATGTTCATCAACGTAGTGCTTATTGATCTTGTGCTCACATACTGAACCAAAGCACTGTATTATCACAGAACTTTGCCTTGCCTTTACTGTGATTATAACACACTTTGCAAATTCCATATCTCGTAAGAGGCTGTAATGCTTTAAGGCATTGTAATGATCAGGGAAATCAAGTAAACAAAACACTCAGGAGTTGTGGAATTGAGAACATTCACAAAGAACTAAGCTTAAAAATACATTTTGGACGTCACAAAAAACCTCTTTGCATCATGTTGTGTCTTTCTCTGACTAAAGGCAATAAAAATTCAGAGCTGTTTAGTAAAGCACATTTCCAATACCATAGTCCACTGACCTCCATAACACCATCTTGATTTGATTTCTCATGTTCCACATTTAATAATCACCCAGTTTGTTCTGGTGGGTAATAGAAATAGTATTTATGGGTGAGAAAGGCTGCAAACAGTTCCTGTCCTTGAGAAACCATTCGCTGTACTTGAATTCCTCATACACTGTGCTATGTCATATTCAAGAAGCTGCTCACAGGCACAATAGCTTCAATTGTTGCTTCAATTCCAGGGGTAAAAAGCTTTCCTTTTTTAAACAGAAAATGCACTGTACCTATGTATTACTGAATAACTTCCAGAAAACATTTTGCTGAGGAGTTCTGGGTCATGAGTGCACAGCCACATTCTCAGTATTGGACAAAGATATAAGAGATGCTTGAAGAATTGGGAAAATGTGCTATAGGGACAGTTGCCTGTAGTGTTTAAGTATAACAGTGGTTGATACAAAGAAATAAATCAGATAATGGTTCTACAAGAGATTTTGTCTCTATCTGTGTGGCACCACTGCAAAGAGGCATTTAAAAATATTTGGCCTAGCATGTTGCCACCTGCCATGGAATCAAATTGTTCAGTCAAGATCTCATGTCTATGGAAGCTTTGGCTTTTTTCACCTTTCTCATTTTTTCCTCAATCCAAATATCCCCTTGTCATGTTGATGAACCTTTATTTCCCTTGATTTGGAGTGAAAGGAAATCAAACCTAGAAGGAGTAAGATATTGCTCAAGAATATAAGGAGAGAGCATGGCAGAAGGAAGAAAGATGAATAGTAGCAAATTGAGTAGATAAATTGCAAGTCAAACATAGCTGATGAATCATGGTGTAAAAATATTTGTAACTTGATACCTATGAGAAAAGAGAGGTATTCCTCATTACCTCATCTCTCTAGCACAGTGTTAAGATGCTGTCTTTGCAGTAGGCTGAATATTTTTAGGGAATTTATGAGCTGAATCATACGTTCTTTATGAAAAAGATATATGAATAAGACATAATTGATCTACACATTCTTTTGAAAATGTGCTTTTCTTTCTGTTGTGTGGTCTCTGCTCCTCCTTCCCAATCAGACAAAGCTCTTCTGGGACTGGTTAACTTTCAGTGGATAGAGGTTTGGATAAGTCATGCCCTCTGCATATTGGCATACCAGAGAGAGGGTAATGTTAAAGCCTCAGAAAGTGTCTTAACTTTGCTTTTCCAGGAACTCTTGCTATTAAATTTAGATATTTCGAGAAACTCCAAGGACTGCAGGTACTTCTACAAATGATAAAAATCCTCAAAATACAACTTTTATTTTCATTGTACAAAATGAGACACCTGTATAGAAAATCAAATGGTGTAAATTAGTTTCAAAAAGACATACTTTGATGGGGGCATAGTCACTACTTCCCATCCAGTAAATCCATGGGTCTATCCAGAATCCTGGATAGAATCCTCAGAACACACATGCATTGGTTTTTGTTTGGAAAAAGAATCAGAACTAAGTTTTGCACTTCTAATATTTCTGAAAACACTTTCAGAGAGCTACTTACAAAGCAGGCAAGGTCAGATAAGCCTAAAGCAAGCAGCTGAATACTCCAGCTATAGAAATCCTGAGGCCGTCCCTTATACAGCAAGTTCCATTAAAATACAGATTATATCAGTGAAGAGATGTAGTTTTGTACTTTAAAACCTGCCTATTGTGCAAAAGGCATTAGGATTATATCAGTCTAGTGGAGGATTTTGTGGCAATTTAGATGATGGCAAATTATTAATGTAGAAGTACGTGTTTTATCGAGAATATCACTTTGCTTTTTTGTCTGATTTTCATATGTGCCATACGTACAGCAGTTGATCAAAGGCTGTGAAGGCATTATCTCTTGCCTCACTTATCACTTCTGAGAAAGATGAGAAGGAGGAGAAAGTAGGGACAGAAGACGATGATCAGAAATAGAAAAGTTTCAAAGTAGATCAAATAAGACTGTCCGTAATAGTTTCCCTTTAGTGAAAGGCATCATTAATCAGCTGTAATGGTGACTAAGAGTGTTGGTAAAACAGTAAACAAGCTGAAGAAAGCAGACTCCAAGAATAAATGCATACTGCACTGCAGCAGACATGCTTCTCATTAGTTTAACTCAAATGTCACTGGTTAATGGGGGAAGCGATTTAACAACATCCTATATGGTAACACTGTAGTTTCCTCATCAGCCTCTCTCTAGGCACCTGAGTACCCACCTACCATGTACCTGTGCAATACAACAACTGACAGGCATTTATGAGTACTTTGCAGACTGCAACCAAGACCAAACCAAACAACGGGAAAAAAAAACCCAAACCCGCAAAAAAACAAGCAAATAACCAAACAACAAACCACCAAAACCACCCAAACAAAAAAACCACCCCACAAAAAATCAGTGGGGCATTACATGGAGCTCTGTTACTGCCTCCGCACAAAAGTTGTCTTGTTTGAAGCCCTGCCAGAAGGACTTACACTGCAGCACAGCCAGGGAGCAGCTGGGAGACAAGAGGATCGATAGCATCAATGGTGCTGGTGCAGAGCCTGGGTGAGTCACAGCACCCTTGCCTGGCACCACACGGAAGCACCGCACAGCACAGCCACTCCCTGCCTGCAGCAGCCTCTCCCTCCCCACCACCCAACACCTGTGCCCCCGGCTGACTTGGGTCCTCTTGCCCAGGAAAGACTCTTGAGCCAGGGTTCTTTGAGCAGAGAAACCTGCTTTGCTCTTCAGTAGTTCCTTTAGAAGTTCCTACAATAACATGCCCCTCCCCTTCAGGGTGCCATGCACGTGTAATGACAGTAAAAGTGTTGTACCATCCTCCTCTGCTGTTTGCAGAGACAGACCACAGAGCTGATAATAGCCTGTTCCTTGGCCCCTGTGTGGGCCAGTGGAGTGGGCTGGAGCTGGAGCAGAGACACAACAAGAGAGCAGAGTCAACCTCTGGAAAAGTCCCTAAAGCTAGACCAGGAACTAGAAAGACTTTAAAGCTGTACCAAGCTTTCTGCTGCCCAAGTCAAGAAACAGGACCAAAGGGAGTCATCTTAGAGCTGTTTTACATCTATCTTCCATATCTGCAATATCAAAAAAGTTCATATTAATTGTTAAGAAAATTATCTTTTAAATATTAATGAGAAGACTAAATTGAGACATTTTGCACTTATTTGAATAATAAAAATAAGAGATATTCTATCCAAGTGAATCTAGCAGTCTGGAAACTCTAAGGCAGTGCAACAATGGAATTCCCCAATATCAAATATTCAGCTGTAAAATCAAGACTTTATTTCATTCAGCCATGAGTATTACATTTTAATATACAGATAGAGTTGAAAAGCAACTGCCGTGAGTGGAATTGTTTTGGGAAAGTAAACTTAAAACTCTTTGGACAGAGGTAATAGGGTGGTAGGTGTTTTTCACCCAAAAACATGCGCTTTTTGAAAGGCACAAATAAGTTCTAGGACAGCAAGTTAAACCACCCCAGGCCCCCCAAATTGCTAAGTGCTGAGAAATTAAGCTTTCACTTAATTATTAAATGACTGGTTTTGCTCCACTATTAAACTTTTTCAGAGTTTTTTCACATATAGGAGAAAGTTTAAGGTCTCAGATTTAGGTAATTCCTCTTACTTTACTTGTTGTCACTGGAACTTCAGTGAATTGACACCAACTCCTCTGAAATCACTGTTTTGTGGATGTAAGGGAAGCAGGAAAATACTTCAACACAGTAATTGACAGGCATCAGCTAGAACCTTTTACTCCCTTCCTTTAACCACAGAATTTGCTTTTAGCAATACTGAAGTTGAAGGACAAAAAGTGCATTGAGATCAAAACTTGGCATTAATGAATAAAGGAAAGAATATAGAAAAAGCACAAGCACACCCAGATACTCTCCCTAATGTATCCTCTCAGCTGTCAGAAATCTTAATATCCTAAGCCAGTTATTGTATTTTCCTCTGTGTTTAACATCCTGTAAGGATCTTTTTATTTCCCACTAATTCCATGAATTGCCTTTTGCAGACACTTCTACTTTTAACATCCACAACATCCTGCGGTAAAAAGGCCACAACTTCCCTAGACTGGCTCAAATTATGCAAGCATTAGAAGACAGCTAGTGAAACAGTGAGAAACCATAAACAATTTTTTCCATGTTTGCTTTTTTCTGTCCTTTGCACAGTTTTTTAGTTTCCTTCATTAACTCCTTTTCCAAGTTTAGACATGCCAATCCAATTTATCCTTGCAAGGAGGCAGGCACCCTTATTAGAAGGGCTTGATTCTCTTACATAATATTTGCCGTTTTGCTATTTCCCTAGAGATGTCTAGGGAAAATGGGATTATCCAGTTGTATTATTTTTGCTCTGTGACTTATTTCACTTTAATATCCTCTTTATTCCCTTTGTGTCTCTGTCTCTTTTTTTTTTCCACTTTTTTTCCCATAAAGAAGATGAAAGTACAGGCTGAGAGATTTGGGATGGTTCAACCTGGAGAAGAGAAGTCTATGCTGAAACCTTAAAGCACAGTCCAGTACCTAAAGGGAGCCTATAAGGGAGCTGGAGAAGGACTTTTACAAGGGCATGTAGTGATAGGACAAGGACAAGCTTCAAACTGAAAGAAGGCAGGATTACATTAGGTATTAGGAAGAAATTCTTTACTGTGAGGCACTGGAAGAGGTTTCCCAGAGAAGTTACAGATGCTTTATCCCTGGAAGTGTTTAAGTCCAAGTCGGATGGGGCTTTGAGCAATTTGGTCTAGTGGAAGGTGTCCCTGCCCATGACAGGGTTGGAACTAGATGAACTTTGTCTCTTCCAATCCAAACCATTCTAGGTTCCCATGATTCTGTGAAAATGAGAAGTGCAATTTGTTATCCCAGACCTCTGCAGATGCCTGCCCCACCTCTGGGTGCCTGTGCTTCAGCAGGGATCTTTCTGATGCAGGGAGAAGATGCAAGCCTCAAACTGCTCACAAAGCTGCAACATTTTTGTTCAGTGCTTTATATTAACAATCTTCAACAGCTCACTATCAAATTACTCAGCTACTTTTTAAAAACACTTTTAGATAAGAGCCAAAGAAGAGGCAGTTCTAGCTGCTTTTACAGATATTTCTAATTACCCACCAGGTTTTCCTATGAGAACAAGCTCTGCTAGAACAGTGAAGTGGCTGAAATTCATTCATTCCATGTGCCAAAGGAAAAATGTACCCTTTCACCTCCAGCACTAGGGAACAGTTGGTTTTCACAGAGAACACGCAAAAAGTCATGTCCTGCTGATTTGGTTTACTAACTGTGGAACTAAAAATATTCTTTTTGGCCTGTCAGAACAACTGATCTTGTAATTCACTTCAAAATTCAAGTGACTTGCACAAAAAAATCCTGTACACTGAATAAGTGAAGAAAATATTTGACTGAGCTGGAGCTGGAGAATATGGCTTGATCCCACTGTCTTTTCCTGCACCTTTGAAAAGAGAAGTCTGCTGATATTTACAATTGAACAATATTTTTGCAATGTGCTAATGCTAAATACATGTAGCAAATGAGAGCTTCTGCCTGCACACAGAAGAGTTGTCAGCCTATTGATATCTGCACTCAGAAACTCAGGTAAACTCCTTGCACCCAGATATCTGCCTTTATCTGGATGCATATTTTCTCTTATGTACTCTGGATTAAAACCCTGAAGAAACCTTTAACAACACGTCAAATAGGAGGAATTATTACCTTTGAAAAGACTCCTTGAACTTTTTTAACTCTTTTTTATCTTTGCCAGTGAGAACTGGTAGTAAGCCCCAACAATAACCCCAACTGCAAATCTCTACTAAGTAGCACAGCTCTAAAGCCTGACAAACTGAGGTGGTAAGCACTCCAACAGGGTCAGGAGCAGGGGAGTTGCTAAAAGTATCATCTAAAGCATCAGAAATGATACTACTTCCATGCCATTTTATTCTAGGTTTTTCCATTTTCTTCAGCTGTGCTATACACTGGACCAGTAGGCTGCTTTGAGAGCCATTAAGGAAGAGAGGAGTTAAACCTACAAAGGCCAGAGTCTGAAACCCAAATTGCTGCAATAACAGCTGTTGACAAATACAATAGGGAAATATCCCAGAAACCAGTTAACCAACAGTATGCAATCAACCAAATGTATGGATTTTGCTGTCAGAAGCTAAGACATAGCCATCCTCCTTATGATTAATGCATGTTTGCACTTCAGTCAGGAGATCTTCATCTTTCTGTCCATTTTTGGGCTGCTCCAGTACAGTCAGCAGCACACCAGAGTCTGTCAGGAAAGATCAGCCTGAACTGCAAAGCACTCAGCTCTATAACATTCATCTCAATTTAGTTCTTCTAATAAAACAGTCTTGGGTTTTGTTTCATTTGGTAGAATTCAAATCTAGCACTGTCATCTGCCAGAGATAGTTCCCAAAGCATAACATTTCCATTTAAACACTTTAAATGCCACGTGCAGAATTTTTTTCTGTTTAGAAGGAGAGGAATGCATAGCTCTATCAGTTTATGATGCAGAGAGGAAGAGGCATAGTGCCAAAATATTTAAAATCAGATCACCATCACAAGCTCTGTTATCTCAGAAGGGAAAAAAATTGTTAATGTTGTCTGCAGGTGGGCAAAATTCAATGCTGCCAAGAAAAATGCAAGCAAAACTGCCTTTACCTCTAAGAAAAGTGTCTCCAGCTGCTGCATTATGGTACCAAACAAGTTCCACATGTCAGCTGAGGAATGCAGTGTGGTGCTGAAAAAAAGAAATGGCAGGCACCATCTGTATGCTTATAAACTCAGCAGTTGCCTAGAGAGTTGCTGCCATTGAAGGAAGATTGCTTCTCTTCTATTAATAAGGAAACTTGACAAGACTGAAAAGGACTTGAAGGAGCTGTCATTAGAGAAGTTTGCATTCCACAGCATCTCCCAGCAAAGAGAATGCAGTACTGAAACATGTAGGTACTGAAACATGTAGGTACTCACCATCCTGTGACTGCCAAAAATTTCCGGTACATAGACCTAGTTCTTGAAGAGAAAAGGGCCGGGGCAGTAGCAAATCTACGTATTTTTAAAGCAATATTAGGTACTGTTTGGTTTCACTTCTTATAAAGACTTCAGAGAGGGTCTATCTGTAAATAAGGGGATCAAATGAATACTGGACAACCCTGTACGCAGAAGCCTTGAAAACTGTTCTTTGAAATCGGGAAAGTCTTATGTTCTGTAGCTTTGCTGACAGCACATGTAAGATCTTCCAAGGCAAAGACCACCTCTCTGTGTCCATGCTCCTCCAGCTGATAGCAAGTGGAGTGAAATGAAAGGAGAATTAAAAGGATTGGTGAGGAAACCTGCAGCAACCACAAGATGCAGCACTGCGCATTGGTAGGTATTTATTTGGTGGTGGATGTGAGGGAAGAGAAGGGGCTGATGTGTTCAATGGACTCTGTGGCTTTCATCTGCCTGGGCTGCCTGCCTGGGTGCCACTGCTCTCTCCCCACACAGTGAACCATGAAAGAGAATGAACTTCTGCAGAGTGGCATGGAGGTGAATATGCCAAGCAGCTCATTAGCACAATGCTGCTGCATTGCTCATTGTTAAGATGCCAATTCCCATTTTCAGCCTGGAGGGTATGCAAAGGGCAGGTAAACAGTTAATGAGCACAGTTCTTTGAATTGAGCAGCTGAATCAGTGCTGAACTTTTAAATCTTTTATAGCTGTGATATTTCAGAGTCCTAAAAATGAATCAGAACATCTGACAGGTATGCCATGAAGTTCCATATACACACTGTGCCAAGATTTAGCACTGAGAATTTACCTTCTGATATGCTGACAAAGGAAAAATGTTTTATGCAGAGGTTTGTGGGCTGTTTTGCACCTAAAAGAAAATGGTAAAATTGAGCTTTTTATTGTTTCTTTTCTCACATAGAAAAATTCCATTGAAATACATGCAGTGGTTTCCCAGTATTACCACAAGCAAAAGGTTACTTCATTAATAAAATAATGTTGGTGCTCAAAGGCTTAATATATACATCACTGACGAGGTAGAGCTCAAGGTCAATATTGAAATACAGTCAGCAGTGTCCCAAATGTTAAACTAAGCTCTATTCTTACATTGCCCAGTTCATCTCAAAGCCTTTCCCCCTTTGAACAAACAGGCAACAGTTAACCAGCCTGAGTGACAGCTACAGCTGAAATGCAGCCCTTTTGCTGCATCTATTTACTGTCCTGCAGTAAAACTGCATACTTTTATTGACCAGAAAATCAGAAAAAGAAGTAGCAAATTTTCCAAGGAAATTCTTATTTCCCAGAGCCAAGGAAAAGTGAGAACCACAGAATCAGAGAATATGCTGAGTTGGAAGGAACCCATTAGGATCATTCAGTCCAAGTCCTGGCCCTGCACAGGACACCCCAAGGGTTGCACCATGTTTCTGAGTGATCAATACTTGCCATTCCACTTCCTCTCATGGGAGAGTTGTAACTGCAATGAGGTCTCTCCTCAGTCTTCTTTTCTTCCCACTGAACAGACCAAGTGACCTCAGGTGCTCTTCAAAAGGTTTCCCCTCCAGATCCCCCACCATCCTCATGGCCCTCCCCTGAACACTCCCCAACCGTTTAACATGTAATGTTTCATTTTGATATAAAGGAGTTTTTGTGATGTGGTCTTGAGAAATCCTCAGTCTCATCTAGACACCTTCTGCTGCACCCCAGTCCCTGTTACTGTAGTATGAGATCTTCCTTCCTTCAGTAGACAGAGATATTCTGACTCTGAAGCAGACATTTCTGTTCAAATCCATATTTATAAGAAGTATCCAAAAGAGAAAAGAAAAAAAAAGAAAAAAAAAGGTAGACATTCACAACAAAATTCTGGCAAAGAGAAAATAAATATTTCTGCCCCTTCCTTGATTTGAGTAAATGTACACAGAGAAGCAATTAAAAAAGGCTTAACTTAAATTGGTTTTCCAGATGAACAACGGTTTGGATAGCAGTGATTGCATATATAACATTTATCCCTTGGGTTAATGATGCTCTCTTCCAATTTTCCTTAATCCCATTACAAAGTCAATAAATATTTCTTTTTTCCTAACACTATACTCCAGCATTATTTAGAAAAAGGGAGAGGAGAGGAGAGGAGAGGAGAGGAGAGGAGAGGAGAGGAGAGGAGAGGAGAGGAGAGGAGAGGAGAGGAGAGGAGAGGAGAGGAGAGGAGAGACTAAATCTAGAACTTGAGTTTGAGGAAGCTGGAAAATCTTTGTGTTAAATTGCTCATATGATCTCAAACTTCCTCTCTCAATGCATTTCAGCAGTTGACTCCAAGTGTCAGAGCCATATGATGTGTTGCCCCTCACTGAGGGACTCGTGGCATAAAGGACTTGACATGTAGCAATAACTTCCTGCAGTGTCCCCTGTATCCTACCACCGTACAAATGCTACTCATAGGTAGAGCTGCTACAGCTCTTAGGTGTTGGTGACCCAGCACTGTACTGTATCATAAACCACTTTGAAATCTTCTCCTAAAGATTTCCAGCTTCTCATACTTCAACAACCAGTCTTAGAATTATGACAGAAGGAAAGTTCTGGTTATTAGGTGCCTTTCTATTGCATGTGTGTGTGTGTATGATCTTGTTGACTATATATATATACACAAATACATGTAGCAGTTCTTCTCAAAGCTACTTACTAGTGCACTAAGTATGTAATTTTTTTTTAATCAGGTGCATTTACAGTTATAATTACAGCACATAATCCATCCCTGAGATAACTTAATGGATTGGACAGAAGAAAAAATCTGCCTGATCTCTTTTATCTCAAAGATTTTAATGTCTTTTGTTTTTCCCATTGCCTTTTGTGCATTTAGACAATGTCTATGCAAAGCAGCACAGTCAACTTTTTGCATATTTTTAAAAGAATATTTCTGTTAAAATACCATCAGAACACAATCTGGTTTTGTTATGCCCGTTGACAATCAACAATGCTTTTTTTATTCCTTGAACTGTGCTTATCAGCTGAACCACAAGTGGGAAGCATAACAAATGCTTCAGAACAATGCCATCAGATACAGAAACTTTATGATTGCTCCCGTCCAACCAGTTCTTTATGAAATCTGCAGGTCACAAAAGATTAAAATTCTGCCTTGACTGGGTTCATTTTTTAGTAAAAAGGGGAAAGGGGGCAGGGAGCCTTGGGAGGATCAGAAGAGCAGATTAGCTGTCTACAGAAACACTAGTTAAGTGTCATTAACTCCACTGAAGCTATTCATAGTTAAAGCCGAAAAATGCCCAAGTTGACATTCTTTCCTCCCATGCTGTCGAGGGGGGGGGAGGTCAGAGACAAGATTTTCCACTTCATCTCCCAGTTTCCTTTTATGTACAGGCTCTCAGCAAACTGCTCATGTTGCCACAACAGAGACCTTGAACCTTCAAAGCTATCTGCAGAGACAGACCCTTATCCCTGATCAATATGGATCAGCAAAGAGGCACAGACTAGTCACACATATCTGTTTGTAGGACTGGAACTTATATTTTCAGTGACTGAATCTACTTTTCTAAAAGGGAAGAATGTCACTGCCAATTGGTGTCTGCAAAGTGAGCTAAAAATATCTCATTTTCATAGAACAATAAGAATGGGGAGATGCTTTCATTGGACAGCCAGTCATCACTGTGACAGAGAAGTCAGCTGCGCACCCATCCCTGAATCCTTTTCTGTGCCAGGAAGAAAGATCTACCTAAAGGCAAAGGAGGTGATTTTTCTCTAGGAGACAGAGTTCTACATCAGGTCCAGTCTGAATGAATATCAACATGCATGACCTAAAGGAGAAAAAGCTACATTAGTTTATTTTTCTTGTAATGTTATGCAGTGATGAAGGACAAGAATATTTTGCAAGTCAGTACATGAGCAAAGTGCAGCAAAGTAGAAATTTGCTTGAAAATGTGTCATCCATGAGAATAATGGTTCATCCTGCAGGCATTGAAAAAGAGGAGTGGAAAATCTGAAAAGCATGACCCTGATGAAAATTAACATTGGAAGGTGGAAGTTAGACACATATGCTTTTGTCATGCAACACCTCACTCCTGTAAGACAACACATACTGATGCATATTGGCTTCTTTAGTATATCAGTGTCATTTTTAGAAATTAGGAATTGAGGAGTTCATGATGTTCACTTGATGTTTTTTCTCTAAAGTAATTTGGTTTCCAAGTGTATGCCTCCACTTTGCATTCAATGAAGATGTAAGCCTGTTTCAGTAAAGGTGCTGATAGAAGGACTGCTTCCCTCAGAGGAGGCACTTTTATTAAATATGTATAGGCTAACTAAAGAAAATCCATAGGGGATATTAAAGTGTTTTAATAACTGGAATGTAAGGACAAAGAAGAGGAAAAGATGTAGATGCATATTAATGGCAAAACCAAAATGAAATAACCTAATAAAACATCTTTGACATTTGCTTGTGACATGATGTTAATGCTAGACCTGAAGACAGACAGCAGGGAAAAGTTCTGCATAGGCTAGGAAATGCTCCCTATGAAACTCCCTATCCACAGATCTATACACATACTCCTCTCAACTTCTTTCTCTATACATGTGTTCATAGAACCAACATAAGATCCATAGACCTCTACCAAAACTCAGTTGTTCAGACGTGATTTATGAAACATCAGCAACAGTGAATATAGCCTAATATGAAGCAAGCCAAAGCATGCCTCTGCTCTATCATTTATGCTAAAAGCCTGATAGTTGCAGGGAGAAAAGGGGGTCAGTATCCACATGGTTAAGAATAAAATACAAATCAAATACATTCATGTTGCCTACTCAACAGGGCCACTCTTTGTGTTTTACTTCATGAAAAATCACTCAGTGTGGATTATAAACACTGCAGAGCTGATTATCCAGACCACAGGCAGGAGGCAAGCCATTGAAGCTGAAAGGATGAGAACAAAACTCCTAAAAATGGTCAAAGACGAAAAGCACTTATCTCTGCCCAGCTTTTGGGGACACAACCTTGTGACATACCATCATATGTGAGTGGGACAAGGGGCTCAGCTGTGATAGTACTTCTGTTCTTATTACCTAGGAAGTACATTCAGATTTTATTCAGCTGCTATGTCAGATGGAGTTTGTTCAATCTGAACAAGGTAGGGGCAGGTCTGTCCCCTCTAATGCCTTTAGGAAGAGCATAAACACAATTCTGGAATATAGCCCTTGCAAATTCCTCCTCACTTTTCCTTTGTGGGGATGGCGAATGCTGTCCTCTGCATACATACACATAGTCTCATGCATGAAGCAACCAGTGACCAGCCTGGGTGCTGGGATCCCTGCCAGAAGATGGCCCATCCATCTCTTGTGCCCAGTGAGGGACTTTTGGGCCTAGGTTCAAGCCATCCGTCATTTTCAGAACTACACATCCTGTGATGTCTTATCTTTCAGAGCCAGGCAACACTGAAAGGCCTCTGATTCACTGTGGAAATAGAAGCTTTCTTACACTCTTATTCTTCCATGGTGGAGAGACACATCTCTGTGATAACTTTCTATTGCTGGGCATACATCTCGTGGGCACAAATAGGCTTCCTCAGCTTCCAAGCAGAAACAGTAATGGTGAGAGTCAGCTAAACCCCCAGCAAGGCCAGACCAAGTAGGAATACTATTGATTCTAATTTTATTTTAGGTATCACATACTGGACATTTTCTTAATTTTTGTTTCTATTTTCATTATAATCACCCACAAAAAACATGCAGTAATCCCAGCTACACATTGCTATGAAGTTTCCTTATTGTTTCTTGTTGGCCATTCCCAGTACAGTATATGCTAATCATTTCAAAACAGACCTTGAGCTCACTCAAGAGTATACGAAGGTTTGGTTTTTTCCTTAAGGGAGAAATGCAGAATATCTCCTTACAAGTAGAGATCAATCGTTGAAGAAATTCTGTATTGGATTGTTCCCTCTTTCTGCTTAGCTTTCCTTTGAAATAAGCAAGGTATATCTCAGTTTAAATGTCATTTCAGTGATTGTCCCACATGAAAACCACAGCTCAATAACTATAGAAGAAAGCAGATGGGAAGAGGCTTTCAAACAAACAAACAAACAAACAAACAAAGAGAGTTTGTCTTGTTCTCACTAGTAAAGATAAAGAGGAGAAATTTCTGGAGAAAAAAGGCAAAAGCAACACTTCAGTCTAGATCTTCTCCCTTCCTTGTGGCAAGCAATTAAAATTCTTTAGTGGTGCCCGTTCTAAAAACCCAAACAAGTTCTTCAAAGCATTGCTCGTAGTTTGTGCCATTCAATCCTACCCCCAGGAGTGTTCCACAACTGGTGATGCAGGTTTCAGTTCTCTTCTGATGAAGTCATGGGGAGTTCCACCTGAACAGCATCAGAGTAAGGAATGGGAGCCAAAGGCTCCTACAAGTATAAAACCACTATAGAACTCCATGAAAGACCTTCCAAGTGCCTCAGGAGCTACTTAACCCCCAAAATGCCAAAATTAAGTTATCTTATGCAGAATTCCCCCTATCAGTACCTAGGCAACTAGTGTTTGTCATTTCAAATTCACTAGCCAGTCACAGCTTTAGCTCAGGATTTTGGGAGTTTTTGCACACCAATATGTTTTTCACCACTCTTCTTTTCTTGTATAATTCATCAGGCTTTAGTTGAGTTTCTTAAATGTCCCATACTATTACTATGCCTGCAGTCCTCATATAAGGAAGAAGGAGAGCTGGAGAACTTCACTATCAGTACTATAAGCCAGTCAGGTCTATTTGAATGGTCAGGCAAATACTTGGTTTCTTACATTCACAGAAGCTTAGAATAGTTTATGTTGAAGGGATCTTTAAAGGTTATTATCTAGTCCAATTCCCCATACGATGATCAGGGACATCTTCAACCAGCACCACATCCAACCTGATGTTGAATGTTTCCAGGGATAGGGCATCTACCACATCTCTGGAGAGTCTGTTCCAGTGTTTTGACACTCTCATCATAAAAAATTTCCTTCCTATGTCTAGTCAAAATCTACTCTGTTTTAGTTTAAAACCATTACCATTACTTGTCCTGTCGCAATAGGCCCTGCTAAAATATCTGTCTCCATCTTTCTTATAAGGGTCCCCCTTTAAACACTGAAAGGCCAGAGTAAGGTCTCCCAGGAGCCTTCCCTTATCCAGGATGAACTCTCTTAGCCTGTCCTTATACAAGAGATGCTCCATCCCTCTGATTGCTTTTGTGGCCCTCCTCTCGAAACAGTTCTTCTTCTGAGGGCCCCGGAGCTGAGTGCAGAACTCCAGCTGGTCTCATGAGAGCAGAGGGGCAGAAGCACCTTCCTTTGCCTGCTGGTCATTCTGCTTTTAATGCAGGCAAGGATGTGGTTGTTCTTTTGAGATGCAAATGTGCATTGTCAGCTCATGGGCAGCTTTTCAACCACGCCTCCATCCATCCATGAGCACCCCCAAGTCCTTCTGAACTGGACTTCTCTCAATCTGTTTGCTCATCCCTCAGTCTGTATTGATAATGGGGATTGCCCCAACCCAGGTGCAGCACCTTGTACTTGGCCTTGTTGAACCTCATGAGGTCTACACAAGCTTATTTCTCAAGCTTGTCCACGTCTCTCTGGGTAGCACCCCCTCCCTCAGGTGATGCATTGATCTAGTTTGGCTAAACATTGGCATTATAGCTGCCATTTCTGTGTCCTTGCCCTGTGGGCTGTCCACGACATGCAGAGATGAAAAGTCTAAAGCCCACAGCTCTCACAGCTCAGGAGACAGGCTGATAAGAACTAGTTAGACAAGCTGGCAGGAAACACAGGG
Source organism: Eopsaltria australis (assembly GCA_034509425.1). Classification (NCBI taxonomy): domain Eukaryota; kingdom Metazoa; phylum Chordata; class Aves; order Passeriformes; family Petroicidae; genus Eopsaltria; species Eopsaltria australis. The sequence goes on from JAVTVJ010000009.1 coordinate 696,210, forward strand.
ATTTTTTTCCTGAGATTTTTTCTGTCTTTAACTTCATACTAAAGTGCCCAGAATCAAGATGTAAACATGCAGTAGGGGTCCAAAATTATCTCCTGCATATGCCATATGGAAGATTTGTAAAAGTTATAGAAATAGGTCTTGTGTTAAACTGAACCAGGTGGGTGTTGAAATGACTAGGCTCTGCATATGATTCAGTCTCGTAGCAGTAAAAAACATTCCCAGCAAGCTATCATTGCTGCATGTCAGGGTAGATCTTCCCTGAATGCCAGACAGAGGCTTTGTGCAGAATCTGACTGCAGAACAAGCATGACCAGCCTGAAGCAATTCCTGGAGGCACACAGCTCCTGCCTTTCCTGATGGCAGTGCAGTATGGCAAGCAAAGGGCTACCCAGGACACATCTGTGCAGTGCCCCTGGCCTCAGCCCCATCTGCAGCCATTGCTCTTCTCTGTTAGAGCAGCCCCAAAGCTGTGGGGGTTGCCTTTGGGCACAACAGCTTCCCAAGAAAGGCTGTGTGGTGCCCACTCACTTGCCTCCACACCCCAACTCTGACATGTCTGGCAGCTCCTTGGCTGGACCCAGGCATCTGCTCCCCTTATGGCAGTCCTTGCCCTTTCCAGCATCTCTGACCAACCTCTTTGTCCTGGTGTTCTTGAAGCCAATTTTATTGTGCAACTTTCAAAAGCTCTTGGGCAATCTGCTTTCATTCTCCCACTTTCTTTTCCTTATCAGTATTTATACTCTTAACTGCAGTACCTCATTCTTTACACATGGCATGTCCCTCTTTCTAATGCTTGATTACTTTTTGCACTCACTTATTCAGAGTGACCTTTTTCACTCCTAGAGTATTTATCGCTAGATGGCTCTCATAACCCTTGGGCATATTGTCATTTATCTTTCAACCCATTCAATCCCCTCCCCATCCAGTTCATCTCTGCTTAGTATCTCTTTTGTTCCTTCAAATACTGTGCTGCTGGAAGCAAAATGTTTTAAACACACACAGGAAAAATAAAATTAATTAATTGTTGCCTAACTGCTTCCCTGCTGCTATGTATCCAATGGTTGTATTTTGATAAAGAAAGAACAGTCAGATACTTCCAGTGTGAATTACTTAAATGTTAACCTGGGGAAAACAGCAGTAAGGCAGGAGTTGAAGGATAGCATAGCAGAGGGGCTGGAAGTTGCCAGTGCAGTAGATGGCACAGGAACATCAAATGTCACCTGACTTATCTTTGTAAAGCAAGAACTAATTCATTCCAAGGTGTCTGAACACACCTTTTGGATCTTAATAAGCTGCGACATTTCTGAAGAAAAGTTTCACCAAGTGGTGCAATCCTAAAATCCACTCCTCACTTTTACTCTTATGAATTGTGAAGGGAATTAGTGAAACCTGAAATTGGAAACCATATGTTCTGTTTTTAATTACAATTTGTTCTATTTACATACAGTTAAATATGATGCTAACACACTGTGTTCGAAGTTCCCTCATGTAAAATGGACTAGACTTTTAATGATGATGGAGAAGCATCTCTTCCACCACTAACAGGCCCTTGGACCAGATTTGCTGACAGTTTTATTGTCTCCAGTATTTCTATGGCCAAGGCAGACAATGCTTTTTGAACCCCATTTGCAAAGAATAACTACAGGATGGATTCCAAGAGCTGGGAGTCTTCTCCCCGGTATGATGTCAGTCAAATTGGCTTCATTTCTTTGTACAGAAAGGTAAAATGAAATCTGCTTTTCTTCACACTGTAAGATATGACCATAACAGTCAGTTACTAAGGATTTTCCCACTCAACCAAGACGACAAATGCCAAAGAGAAGCTATGACTGGGAATAACACGAGCCAGATGCATTGACTCAATTGTGTTGCAATAACCCATCCATCGCAGAGAAAATGCATGTTCAGCACTGATAAATTGCACAGTCTCAAAATATCCATAAGTCTGAATATACTGTTACATATTTACTTTAGATTCCTGCAAGCAAGCCTTAAAATTTAGGCACACAGTGAAACAGATATACTCACACAATGACTGATGTCAGTCACCAGAATTTTGCGGTGTTAGGATGAAAATGTAAAGACCAGTGGAGAACATACCCACTTGTCAACCTTTGGTCAGGAAAATAAATAGTTCTGCAATTCCCTACCTAGAAAACCAGCAGTATCTAGTGTGTGTAGCAGTTTATCGCCAACAAATATTGTTCCTACTGAGCAGCCAAGGCCATTCACAAGTCCTGCCATGCTGCAGGTCTGCTTCCATTTCAGGAGGTGGAGTGCACTTTGCCTCCTCCCAGCCCTGAGAGCAGAGCTTGCCATCTTGTCCTTCCTGCAGGCAATATTTGGGAGGCTTTCTATGCTTAAATTAAGCAACATAGGTTAGTGTAAGCCTCCTGTGCTCTTCTCTTCCTCTTTCTGCTGGGCTGGTGCTGAGCTTCACAAAACTTTGAGTCCTGAATTAGCACTCTAGTGTTGCATGCACCTCTCAGGGCTGTTGTTTCAGGCCTGCAGACTCCAGAACACACCTGCTTGCAACTACAGCTGGTAGAAACTTGCATTTTATCATGAATATAACTTTAAATAGTGATCTGATCTGAGCCAGGGCTCTAAGCAAGGGCATGTAGTACCTGTGGTTTAGCCAGCAGAGACAGCTGTGCAGCATGCAGGAAACAGCAACTCCCATTGCTGTTAGCTCTGTTTTCCTACTCTTACCCTGATGTAACAGTTTTCACTATCATTGGAAAGCAGCAGAGGGAAATTCACATGACATTTTCTCTAAAGCACAATGCACAATGGCAAGCTACAGGCTTCATTGGGCTGCAGCTCTGGATGAGGTATTTCAGTAGTTCTTAAAATAAATTTATTTGTCAATTTTTTTCTGTTCTCATTAAATGAGAATTTTACCCATTTCATGTATTTGGAATGTGGGTTGGATCAGGAGTGTTAAAGTCTTGTACCATATTTCAATGTCTAAATAATACAGTGCAAACAAAGGACCAGTGTAAAATAATGAAATATTAATATCTTGTTTGAAAACTGTGTGATTCAATCAGTGCTGCATTCATCCACTGAGTTACATGCAAAGAATCTGGCACCCTCAAATGAACTTGTAAGGGAGAAAATATTATCCTTTTCTTCCTTCTGTTTGTTTTGTCCTGTGCTTTGTGATTTTCATAAACCTTCTCACACTCTTCAACTAGGGTGTTTCTTTAATTCAGTTAATATTTATTTATTTATAGGAAACAAAAAAAAAAAAAAAAAACAAACAAAAAAAAAAAAAAGGAAGAAACACTATTAAGAAGTGGTTTCTTAAAGTCAATAGAGGGGATCAAATTTAGGAACCCGTGTGACTGACCCTGTTTAGCTACACCCAAACCCAACCATCACTCTGTCAACTATCTTTGTATTCAAAATATCAGGTTTCCTTGTCTTCAGAGGAAAAAAACCCTGGACCATAAAGACCAAGTGTGGCAGGTTCTTGGGCACAAGGACAGTGGCAAAGCAGTGGTTAAATCAGGATTTGAAGCAGTTCAGGTTTCAAGAGTTGTAGGAATTTCATATGTATTTCAAATGTAAACTTGAGAATTCCCAAACTAATTTTTATAGATTGAATTATTTAGAAAATAACATTTCCTCTCAAGGATTCTCTCCTTAGGTAATTGATAAATATTCATAACCCAGACTCCCTGTTAATGAAGATTTTTGCCTGGGAATAACAATTAAGAGTCTTCGTCAAAGTCCCAAGTTGAAAATAACTGTCATTCAAATGTTATTGTTTTTGAGTATGTATAAAATATTGCTTTCCAAGATCCAGAGAAAAATCTTTGCTGGCAAGTTGTTTGAAACAATACCTAACTAAATGTGAAGGGGCTTGTCTTAACAGCATACCAATGAGGTGTAACTGGCAATCAGGTGTGACTTGTTTAACAAATTAACAATATGTTTCTCTAATAGGAAATTTGTTGCTCCATATTCAGCATTGAAGATTTGCAGCTACTTAAAAAATCTACAGAGACTTTCAACATAATTAAGGTTAAATTTACTTTGGAACTCATGATGGCTGTATAAAAGCAAACCAGATCTATTTTACATCTGGAAAAGCACACTTTCATGAAATTCTTTAAGCCTTTTGTTAAAGATTCTTCATTTACTCCTAAAAAATAGATGAGAATTCATCAAATTATGATTAACACCCATATCTAATTCTGAAGAGGTTTTGTGTTAAAGAAATCAGATGTCTTAACCTTATCCTTACTGGTTTCTAAAAATTTCTGAAGATTAGAAGGAATTTGAGGTTCTACAGATAATCATAATTAATTCCATGCTAAGCTACTGATCTGTTCCTGTTTGTTAATTCTAAATATTACTGCAGCATTTATCAGTTTGCCAGAAGTGGCCATTTCTGAACAAGTTTGGTTTATTCATAGGTTTCTATACTTACATAGCTAATTAAACAGATGCCTCTCTGCCTCTCATCCAAGTAACTGAGATTTAATGACCTCTATTATCAACAGGCTACCTGTTTTCACAGCCTGCATCTGCCCCAAAACATCCCAACTGCAGAAATAGTTGATGAAGAGCCATATACTTGAAGAGGATTTCATGGAGTCTTGTTACTTTGAAGTCCTGAAAACTGCTTTTGTTGTTCTTGATATCGGTACTTTCTTCAAACATCTGTATGCTATAGGGTGCTGAAGGAACATAAATGCCAACATTTTAGCAAAGATGGGTGTTATGTGGTATAAATCTAAACACATTCCAAGAAAATATGAGAAGTGCTCATAAAACGCACCCATGAGGTCATCTTCCAACTGTAATTGGCAAAACAACCAGTGTTACAGTTCATAGAATCCTAGAATGGGTTTGGTTGGGAAGGCCTTTAAAGATTGTCTCATTCCAACCCCTCTGAAATGGAAGGGGACACCTTCCACTAGACTTGTCCAAAGCTCCATCCAACCTGGCCTTGAACACTTCCAAGGATGAGGGATCCACAGCTTCTCTGGGCAAACTGTTCCACCACCCTCATGGGAAGGAATTTCTTCCTAATTGTATCATTTTTCTTAGCAGAATTGTGTATTCAAACGGACGTAGATCTCTGCAAAAAAACACCTCCACATCAACAGATGCATTAGCTGTTTATAGAAAGGCAATAAAATTTAAAAGAACTTTGGAACGTCCACATTATGGAAGAAATGAATAATCAGAAGAAACTGAAAGGAAACCCCACTTTGGAGCACACCATCATGATGGGTCTCCTGAGGAGGAGAGGATTTGTGACAAACTAGACATTCATCTTCCACAGCATGAGAAAGTCTTATAAATGCCTTTCTATTAGTGAAAATTCTAATTTTGTTAGTCTTTACATGTTAAAACACAGACTAGTAAAGAAATTCAACCCCTCTTCTGAGCTGTCTGGGTTTTTCTCCCAGATGGCTTGTACTTCTAAAACTCCTAAGCAACAAGACAGCTATAGCTTTTCTTGAGAGACTCTTCTCACCCTATATTTATTTATTGTTTACAGTTTGTAATTTTTTAATAAAGAGTGTCCTCAATGTTCCTTTCCCTTGCTGAACAGGAACTCTGCCTTTTTTCCTTTCATCCCCTTTGGGCAATCCCACCCTCCTTGGCTGTTGATTCTCTCTACCTTTCCCTATAACATCTTTTCTCAGTACTCTTTAAATCCTTTCCAGCCCTTTGGTATCACTACCACAGAGACCAGCCTCATCTCACTGCTCTTAGAACAGCAGAAGCTGTAATGATCAGCTAAAACAAGACTTCTGCCTTAGAGGTGATAAAATTTAGATGAGTTAATCCCAGCACAGGTGATTAGAAAGGATCACAACACCATCAGCATGGCAGCTTGCTTCCCCCTTTTAGTAATATTTAGCATGGTGTGTTTAGCGTGCATTGAAGAATCTTGTAAGTCACAGTGCACTTAATAATAGCCTTGTTTTATGTGAACACTTTTTATTTCAGAGGAGAGTGAAAGATCATGTAATTATATCATTGGCCCAGAATCAAACATTTGCAGGGAAAGAAATTGTAGGAAATGTGGAAAATTTTCAGCTTTTCAACAAAAACAGAGAAATTAATATTTTTCAGAAATTTTACTTAGAGTCAAAAGGTGTTTTCTGTTCAACTCAACCAAGACTGAAGAGTTTTTAGCATTTAGGATACCATATGAATATATAATATATCAAAAAATGTAGGCAGAATAATGCATATTTTTCTGTAAGTCAGCTTTCTTCAATTTGAGATGTTATATTTTTTTCAAAGCTAATATTTGAAGCCAAATTCCATGACAGAGAAAGCAACATGGACAGAAACAAAAACAATTATGTCTTAACATGAAGCCAAAGAAAACGTACCACAGCCCCCTGTTTTTGATTCCAGCAATGAGAGCTGAAAGGTTACAGGGTCATAGCATAGCTGAATACCTAGCAGTACAAATTAAAAGGTGCTATTTAGATAAACTCCTATTCTTATTGAAGATTATTCTATTTAATCAATGCATAGAGATAGTAAATTTGAAACCATTTGAAATAGTTTTAAAAGAAAAGAGAAGTTGTCCGTTGGATTCATTTTCATAGAAGAAAAAAGAGCTTTTATTATAAATCATATGAAATATTTGGAGCAAAATCAGTCAGTGCAGGTTCTTTTAGTATGGAAAAGAAAAAGGCTTATTCTAACCCCATGAACATATATCAGAGGTGAAATCATAAGTTATTAAATCCTACTGTTCCTGCTAAGTGTCGGAGATCTCTTAATTACAGTATTCTATTGATACTATTAACTTTTATGAACTTAAGACCAAGTTTGGCTTTCAGGTACATCCAAGTAATTCCAGTGACATCTGTGGGAGCTCCAAAAATAAAAGACAGTATTTTAGTCTCACAGAGGAGATTAGGCAAGTCCATACTCTGCTTATATATATAGTAAGACAGACACATAGACTTGTAGATAAATAAGTTTCTTAGAACCCTCAGAACTGTGTATCAGAGCAACACAAACAAGGTGTTCTGGAGCTCTTGGGCTGAAGAGGTCCAAACCCAGAAGAATCTGAGTGTACTGCTCATCCACTGTAATGATCCCCTGTCAGCCCTGGAAGTGACACAATTTGTCAGCGAGAGCTGCCTGACTATATAGCTGTGTTTCTTTGTTTTCCAAGTGTTGATCCCCAGAGATTTGATCTGATGTAGTACAATGTGGCTCCAGACTTAAGTTATCTTGGCAGAGACACACTGGCAAAGTTGTGTGTGATGCAGGCATTTTCTTATCTCCTCCATAAACTGGAAATGTAAATTAACTCTTGTCATCCTAGGACATTTTTATGGATTTACAGTAACAATTTTGTTTAACCTATTCTCCATTATTTTTAGGGGCAATATTGTAAAATCAATGAGATAAAAATGCCTCATCAGAGAGAAAGATGTGCATACTTCTCTGTGTGCATATGTCCACAAGTGTTCATGTGGCTGTGTGCATCTACACACATGCATGTGAATGTATGTAATGTAATCACAAGGTCATAAATATTTTAATTTAAAAAATTAAAAGGAAAAGTTTCAGACTTTCCAATTTCCATTGTTTCCCTCTATGGATGGAATAATAAAACAGAGCTGCTGTATTTATTCTGGTGATTTCTAAATCTAAATTAATAAAGATTCTACGCAAAACATGGCATGAGGTCATGCTTGAGTAGACAGTGTTGAGGCTTCAATGCCAGATTAATTCTCAGGCCAAACGGGTCAATTCTTGAAGCTTGTCAGAGATTGTTGATGTCATAGATGATGATTGATGTCAATCAATCTTTATACATTTCAGTTAGAAATTGAGTAGGGAAAAGGATTCTTCCAGAAATACTGCATATAGAAAAGCCCATAGGATATTTTATGGCAAGTCAACAGGATCATGAAGGCCTCATGAATCCCTAAACACATTAACAAAATGTATTACACTGCAAAATTTCAACTACCTAGCATGACAGGAGGAATAAGTTTGAGGAAGGAATCTCCCCACTGATCACTGCAATTCCCTCTGTGAAGACTTTGATATTGTTGGTTTCTAGACTCTTTTCAGCCCATAGCACTTCTACTCCTCTTACTTTAAAAATAAAATAAAAAAACAGTTTTCCATGGAAAATATAGAGGAGCCTGGAAGCTGAACTGACCCCTTCTGTCTTCATCACACCCCAGAGTGTGTCAGCTGAGCAATGCAGAACATGCTGGTAGGAGACAAGATGTTAGTAATGAGCCAAATGAATCCCTGGTGTGACTTCACTCACTTCATTTGAGTTATCCCCAGGATAAATTTGTCTCAACATACTGAAGACTCTCTAAGTTTTGAGCTGAAGATAATAGCAGTGCATGGGAAAATGGCAGTCTTGCCCTGATTATTTGAAGTGGATTGTGAATCCAGTGAATCTGATTCCAAATTATGTTTGTAGCTTGGTTTTGATACAGTCTCTTGAATCACTATTACAGTTCCAGAAAGTGTGGCATGATCCAGCCAGCAACACTGCATTAATAAGCAATGAGCTATGCAGTCCTGTCAAAACAAGCTCATTAGTAAGTTGGCTGCTGGGTTTTTGCAACCACTAGCTAAACTTTGGCAATATAAACAGGGGCACCTACAGGGAGGTCCCCCAAACCCTCTGTACTTTAAAAGATTTAAAGACTTATTTTTGAACATATAAATAGGGCTCAGCATCCATTTTCAGCAGTGCAAGTAAAAAATAATTTTCTAAAAGTCTCACAAAAGGTTTATTGCAATGATTATATAGAAAGTTTCTTCTCATATGATTAAAAAGAAATCACATAATATACACAACAAAAAGGGATATATTTTCAGGCTCATAAAACCTGACTCTGGTTTTTCAGGACTGTAAACAAAGTAAGACACTTTGATGCTCTGATGATTAGATGGTAATTAGAGGGCCACACAAGTTCATAATATATATGAAGAGCATAATACATTAAAAGTCTTTGCTTATGAATAGCTCACTGATGGCTTCCCCAGTGATTCAACCAAGCTTGTCCATGAAAATTAAAGGGTACTGTGCCTAGCCTTTCTTTGCAAGACTTACAATGACCTACCCAGACTACTCTGGGCAAACACCAGTAAGTCCTGTCAGACACTTCAAGCAACAAAAAACCTGCTAAAAATTACTAAAGTATTTGAGTCTAAAGAATTTAGACAGAAGTTCTGAATGTATTTCTTTGTCTTTGTATAGATTTATGCATATTTTAAAAATCTATTTATATTTGAAGAAAGTTTTAAAATTTTATTTGTCACCAGTATTGGACTTTCAGAGGCCATAGCTATCCCACCCTCTGACACCACCTTTCCTGCTGTCTGCATCTAAGGCTGGCATCCCAGGTTTTTCTATATCACAGTAAACAGCAGCTTTAGAAACTGGCTGCTTGGCCAGGAGGCAGGCGAGGGTTTTTCTTGCCTGCAGACTCTGCCTCCAGAGCTGCAGACTTTGCCACCTGAAAGCTGCAGTGCCCAGCTATAACTCATCTGAAAAAGAGCTCTTTTGTGGCATCACCTCCACTGGTAAGTGCCTCACCACAAGGATGCCATGCTTGTGCTCTATGAGCAGACATGGCTTTCCTGAATGCATTACCTCCACCTGTGAAAGTCTAATTAGTCACCTGCCTGCTGTGGAGATTCTCTCCAACAAAGAAACAGCTTCAGCCTCATTACTTCCATTACATAAGTTAGAATGCAGTGGTTTTCAGGTGTGGACATCAGACATTCCTGTCTGCAATAAGGAAACATTGGTGTCTGTAACTAAATTCCGGGCCCTTTTCCACACCCTGCATCTGCAGAAGCAGGTCCATGTAAGGAACACTGGGGTGAGAAGAATGGGTAAAAATCAACATCAGCAGAAGTCAGAATTCAGGCTCCTACCATACTATACAATAATGTCTACTTCCTAGAACAGTTAGTTGTAGAAAAAGAAACTGGGCCCTTTAATTTTCACTGAATTACTCAGAATCAGAAGTAGCACTACTAATTTTAAAAACAGAAATTAAAAGCTCTCTTTTTGAGAAAAACAGGGACTATCAATACTACTTTCTATCTGCAGTCCTGGCTGTAACACTGTGAAGCCAGCAGTTTTTATCTAATGTCCAAACTGTGTAAATGTATATATTTTTTTCAATGGCTAGTAGCATAAAAGCTTGTATTTTGTTCTATTATGTAAACTTTCCCATTCGGGTGACAGGCAATTTATTGCAGCACTTGGATGGATTGTAATGGCTGTAGTAACTGTGCAGTTAAGTGCTGTTTCTAAAAAGTAGAACTGGCAAAATATTTAATGAAGCATTTGGCTTTCTGTGCGACGAGATGAGAGCACCCTGTTGTATGCCAAATCAATCTGATTTTGCACAATATATCCATTCAAGCAGCAATTCTGGAAGCTGGAGAGCCAGAGGAGCTGAGAGACTAGATTTTCTAGGCTGTACAGAAAATAGTTCTTCCAGATGTAATTTCCAAGTACTATGAAGTGTCATTTACTCTGGGAGATGTGGATTTGCAACATGATTTGAACAAATTCTGTGGAAGCTCTTCAATCTTTGTTGAAAATTGCCAAGATCTTTCTTGACTGCTACTGCTGCTACTATGTGTTTAACACTGTAATATCAATATTTATCACTGCTAATTCCCTAGAAAATGCATTTCCTGCAATCATACTCTGCAAGGTGAGAGACACAGATTGGGCAAGTGCTGACAATGAGCAGCTAGTTTCACATTTTATGTGCAAGAGTGATTAAAATATGGTTTTGTATTTTTTTCTCTCTTTTTTTTTTTTTTTGGATGTGGGAGTGTTTTGTTTTTACTCCATGTACAAATTAATTTCCGTGCTTTTCAAGAATTACAGGGCCAATACATCACCTAGCATTGTCAAGGAAAATATTACAATTATCCCTTCATGCAGACACCAAAAATCATCCATAAAATTCTTCCATAAATAGCTGTAAGAAAGAGTAGAGAATCATAAAACTCTTAGTGCATACCATTCTACTGAAATAAGAGCTGATCCCAGTGGGTCCTGGATCCCACAATTATCTCAGATTTCTGGCCCTAAATTATCATCTCAGAGCAGTCTTTCTTCAAGTTTCTTCATCCAAGTCTTCACTGCACATTATTGATGTGCCTGAGAAACACTTACAGATTCAGCTGTGCTGAGTGGAAAAGAAAAGCCATGAGAGAGCAGCTGAGCTCTGACATGGTCACATTCTCATTTGGAGACAGGAGAAATAAAATATTGCTTTTAGAGGCAGCACTGTTGTCACCTGTAACCAGTACTTTTATCATACTTAGAAGCCTCTCTTTGGCCAAACAATTATTAAATTATATAGTGGCTTTGATATTTTTAGATGTTGTCTCAGTACCTTCCCTGATGCTGGAAAATCAGCATCAGTTTGTGTATTGATAGACTCAGAGTCCGGAGTCTGAGAACAGATTTCCAGAGTTTGAATTCATGAGCCCATGGAGCAAGCAGGGTCATAACCTCTGGGAGTTTAGAAATGCTTTCTAGATCACACCTGAGAAGCTCAGCACTATGGAAAGGGCCAGCATGTGACAGGAGCAGCCACCAAGGCTACAGTGAGGTCAGTGGGCAGTGTAATGTCTGTGTGCTGCAGACACAAATGACAGAGGAAATAAAGCACTTGGCACAGGAGGCAATCCAGCAGCAAAAGCAGAAACATCTCATAGACTTGCTCCCATCAGCAGACCATGTTGCTAACTCAGTGTATGTTTTTCTAAGAGTATCAGGAAGGTTGGAAAAAGTGGCAAAAACTGCCTGAAGCCACCCAGAATTGAAGCCATACAACCTTTCTCTAAGGAATTCTCATGCCAGGCAACTGCTGTGATGGGTACAACTAAGTCACCTTTCAGCTTCAGAGCATGATGGTAATATGCCCTTGGCCAAGAAAGTTGTTTGGAGATTACACAGACACTCCACAACAGCAGCAGCAAAGCCACAAGCAGGAGAGACCCTGGATTTTGACTGGGGTGTGACTGAGGCTGTGGTAAGGCTGGGTCAACTCCCAGGCCCCTTTAAGCAAACAAAGCTAAACAAAATTTGCATGGTGCTGCTATCTCTTGCTCTTTAACAGTTCGTAGGATCCCTTTTTTGTTGTTGTTGATTTTCTTTTAATTGGGAAAGAGCTGGTATTTTTCATAGCCTCATAAATTTTTAAGTAACCCCTAAGCTTAATAAAGTCTTTTCTTCTGCTCCATGTCCATAACACCTGCATTTAATCAAGCCAAACAGTCCCTTTTTTCCACCTTCTGCAAGTCTCTCCTACATGTGTTCAAAACAACTTGTGATACCCTACCTTTGACTAATCCCTTTATAACTCTTCTTTGTAGATGCCACCAGTTCGATAATTGCCACCCAAGATAGAAACATTTCTGGAATTGAATTCTCAAAAGCTATTAAAGACATATCCATTCCAAGGAGCAAGGATGAAAAACAGAAGATAAAATACAAAATGTCCTGCAATAATTAAACTTTTACTTTGTTGCAGAAAAGATAAGAAATTAAAAAGAAATTAAATATTATTTTATTTTGAATCCAAACAGCTAACTATATTTTGAAAAGGTTTAAGGTTCTGCTGCACTCTGAAAAATCATTCCTTATATTTCTTATAAACATTTCTTTCTGAAATGAAAAGGATCTACAGAGTTAAGTCAAAACTGTATGATCACATCTGCAGGGTATTTTGTTGTGGGACAACTCACACATTTCATCCCAGTGGGGACATCTCACACACAAAAATATTTGCATGGAAGTTGAAAAATAAGAGTTCTCAGAGAAAAAATGGGTTTGATCTTCTTATAAATTACATTAAAAAACCATTTTATCAAATGATTTTGCACACTGAAGCAGATACCAAAGTAGAGATGCATAAGACTCAAGGGACAATTGGCCAGAAAGGAAACTCATTCCCTCTTTCTGGTACAATTTTAGCAGGAAGGTTGGACACAACACCATGAACCTATAGGTGGGTGTCAAATAAAAGATGAGGCAAATGATGCCTTTCTAGAGAGGGAAGATCAAAAAGAATCAAACGGCAATAACATAAAACACTGTAAGAATAAAAAATTTTATTATTTTTTAAAACCTAAATAGAACTGAAAACGGGAATTAAATGCAAAAGTCAATAGTGTCCAGCTGTTGTCTGCTACAACCACTGAACCAAATGGCCTAGATATAACTGGAGTAAAGATTCCAATACAGGCTGAGAAAGTAAATCACTTGAAGGGTACCAAAGCATTTCAGAAACTTAAGCTGGAATCAGTTGTGCATCTGTCTGCAGTCTGAGTTGGTCTCTGTTCTCCAAACAAGACATTTCTCAAGCTATTGTGAGCTGTAGGCAAGCAGCACTATTTTCTTTTGAAAGATTCAGACCATTCTCCACATACATCCAGGCAAGTAACCAAGCTGCCATAAAAACTGCGAATATTTCAAGAGGAATAAAAAGAGTCAAAAGATAAAATTTAGGAGATGCATTATGAAAAAACAGGCTGCAGCAATCCCTCAGTCCTGCTTCACACAGTCCAGATCTGACAACTGAGCTAAATTCAGATTTGCCTTGTTTAAAATCAATAGGTCAAATAAGTTAATAAACTGCACCTCATCGTTACTCAGTGCCTCTGGATTTGACTTCTATGCTTTATTTCTGGCACCTAACAAACTCTGCCTGCAGCAACAAGACATTTCTCACAACTACAATTGAAGTGGTTTAGGACTTTCTTTCCTAACTGAATGAATTATTATTGCACAAAAAAAATGCGTTTCTGTGCACTCTCGCATATTTCTCAACCACTCATTTCAACATTGGCATCCCTCAATTTAAGCCTAATAATGTCAAAAACCATAAAAGAAAGGATTTTTCTAATTGGCAAGACAAGTTTCTCAGATAGTCTATTCTTTAATTATTATTATTTTTATATACACATAAAAAGCAGCCAAAAGCCTCATTGTAAAGAAAACTATAACACATGAATAAAAGACTTCAATCCTGTCCCGTTTGTTCCCACAAATACATATTTTCTGATTTGAATTTCATATTGGTTTGAGTAGTATGGTTCCCATTGAATCATGATATACTCTGGTGTGAAATCAAAGCAGGCTTGTAATAGGTAGCATAGCCAGAGGGGACTAGAGAAACTTTAAAAACTTAATATCCATTGTTCATTTCAGCTCATCACTTGCATTATTAGCAGCAGCTGTTCTACTACAAACCACATTTTCCTACCCTTTGGGTATGCAGTCCTGCCTCTAAATGGCTGCAAAATGTTGATGTAGCCTGCTGAGAACAACTGACTGCTATCTGAGGTTGCTGAGGAATCTTTGCAAGGTCCATTTCATCTTCTATCTTGCAAAGGAGGTTACAAGTTTATCCACCTGTTTATTGACAAGTGACTTTAAAAATATTCTTTTCAAACACTAATAGACCTGCTGCTTCACATCACAGCTCTAGTTAAAGTCCTCTTCATTCGTATCCCATGAAGCTTGTGGCCCCAAAAATGTATTTTCAGAATATATGTCTATTCTATACTATAAACATTAGTAAGTAACCTTTACTGATCTATCCCACAGCTGAAACAACATGATATGTTTTCCAATCATTGTACAATTTTCACTACAAAAAGTGACAGGCAGAAAGAACAAGAGAAGCAAGAAAGGGAACTTAAGACAAATGCTCTTCTGAGAGACTTCTGAAAAGCTTTCAGTCAAGGAAAAGGAGAAATGTAATTGAGTTCAATTCAATTTGGGGATGAAGGTTTGGTAGGCTGTTAGAAGAGTTTATCTTTAAATTATTTTGTTTTGTCCATTTTTAATGTAAGTATTTTCATATCATGAAATAAAAATTCTCATTGTTTTCTTGAGACATTTCTATTTTCATTTCTAGCCAAAAAAATATTGTGCCATAAGTCACAGATGAATTGTAACTAAAGTAGGGAGTTCTAAAACTATACTGACCCCAAAAATCTTGGTTTACAATAAGCCTATAATAATTATACACCCAGACTATCAAAACCATTGTCGTACTTCACATTTTTCTCACCATTTTCTTTCCCTTCCTTGGCAGAAAGACTTGCTATGCTAGCCCTCAAATTAGAAGTAACATTGCAATGGAAGGAAACTCCCAGATCACCAAGTAAAAATTCCTGCTGTCATAGATAACTCTGATAATCTCATCCATGAAGTTTTCCAGCTCCATTTTATTCCCACTTGAAGGCCTTTCCACAGCCTCAAAGCTCTCATGGTCAGAAACTTTCCTTCGTTATCCAGACTGACCTTTTATTCCTAGGTGGTGCCTCTCCACTCAGATGTATTTTCAGACAGTGTTCATATACCCCTTCTCAGCTTCCATTGTGTCAGATTAAATAATCCTTGCTCTGCCTGTGCAAAATAATGCTATTTTTTTATCAAACCAGGAGGATCATTTTAGACAAAAGTTCCTTGACCTAAGTTTCCTACAGCTAAGCAAACATCTTCCCTCTATTCATTTTAATATCCTTTTCCAGTTCTAACTTAGAACTTCCAGCACTATTCTTTTTATACCAGTAATTACTTCCTTGCAAAAGCCAGATTTATTTGCTCATTAGTTTTTCTCCTCAAAGAGGTTCCCTATTTATTTCTAATTTTTTTTTTTATCTGTAAGGACTGACTCCAGCTTAGAAAGAGCTTTCTGACAGTTTGCATTCTTCTGACAGAAAGAAATTCTCAGTCGTTTGCACCTAATTCCCGAATTCCTCAGTCTGGGCTGACTAAATTCACTTATTCCTTTAGTGTGTTGGATTCCCTCTTGGAATTGTGACTCTTGGATTCAACTTTACCTTTGCACCACCTTCTTTGTAAATGTCTAATGTGCAATCTAATATTGCAATGACTGAATATCCCAAGATCTTGTGCTATCTGTCTAATTGCTTTATCTTCTCACAACTTCACTCCCTTCAAGGGCTAGAAATCACCTGAGTCATTGCTCTCTTGATGCCAAGGTTACCTGGTAATATCCCAATGTGAAGGTGAGTCACAAATTTTCCCCACTCCCTTGTACGCTTCTTCTGAGCTGCAGTCTATAGCTCTGGATCTCAGGGAGCTGTCATCCTCAAAAAGTTCATTTTATTGAGCACTGAGCAAGTGTTCCACCACTTACCTTGCCTTATACTGATTCTCCATGCTCTCTTCACTCTCTGCTTATGCTCTCTGCTTTTAATACACTGTCATCTTGTTCTCTCCTGGAGCCTTTATCTCTAGTTATTTCCATTTTCTTTTCCTCTCTACTTGTGAAACTGACTTCTATTCTTGTTTTCTTTCCCAACATGTTATCTTCTCTTCCTGATTGTACATCCTCTCTCTTCAGAAAACATTTTGTCTGTTCCTTAGATAGAAGACTACTCAGTTATCCAAGTTCTACTTCTGCCTTGGCCTTAAGTGTGTTCTATGAAACATTCCTTCAGTGGGCGTTTGGCTGTCCAGTACATTATGTATCTAGAAGTTCTGACCTGCTTACAGCTTCTTCTCCATGTTTCTCCTTGCTGTTTTCAAACTCTTTTGAATTACATTTTTATATATAGCCTTGAATTTTTTCATCCAAGAACTGTAGTGATTTTCTCATCCAAGAACATGATGCTGCATGCAGTTGATGTCCAGCCACCAGTGATGTCCCCCAGGGAACACTATTGGGCCCAGTCCTATACAGTATTTTTATTGATGATCTGGATGAGGGGATTGTGTCTATCCTTATCAAATTCATGGGCAACACCAAGTTGGATGCAGGTATCAATGTGCTGTAGGGTAGAAGGGCTCTGCAGAGGAGAGCCTGAACATGCTGAATAAATGGGCCTAGAACAGCAATGTGATGTTTAACAAGACCAAGTGCTGGGTCCTACACTTTGGCCACAACAGCCCCAGGCAGTGCTACAGGCTGGGGACAGAGTGGCTGGAAAGCTGCCCAGGGAAGAAGGACCTACAGATGCTGGTTGACAGTGACTGAACATGACCCAGCTGTGCCCAGGTGGCCAAGAAGGCCAATGGCATCCTAGATTTTATCAGTAATGGTGTGGCCAGCCAGACCAGGGCAGCGATTGCCCCCCTGTACTTGGCACTGGTGAGGCCACACCTTAAATCCTGTGTTCAGTTTTGGGCCCCTCACTGCAAGAAAGGCATTGAGGTGCTGAAGAGACTCCAGAAAAGGGCAACAGAGTTGGAAAAGGTCTGGAGCACAAGTCCTGTGAGGAGTGGCTGAGGGAGTTGGGGTTGTCTAACCTGGAGAAGAGGAGGGTCAGGGATGACCTTATCTCTCATTACGGCTGCCTGCAAGGAGGTTGTAGCCAAGCGGGCCTTGGTCTTTTCTCCCAGGGAACCAGTGACAGGACAAGAGGACATGACCTTGAGCTTTGCCTGGGGACATTTAGGTTGAACATTAGGAGGAATTTTCTTACAGTAAGGGTGATTTAACATTTGATTGGACTGCTCAGGGAGGTGGTGGAGTCACTGTTCCTGGAGGTGGTGGAGTCACTGTTCCTGGAGGTGGCACTTTGTGCCACGGTCTAGTTGACATGCTGGGTCAGGAGTTGGACTTGATGATTTCAGAGGTCTTTTCCAGTCTTACTGATTCTGTGATTCTGTAATTATTTCAGGTGTCATTTCATGGAAAAAAGTGATTTCCCCATGTAAACCCTCATGGACATCACATGCCTGATGCTTATTCACACAGTCAATATATAAAACACAAGGCACATAAATCCCCAAATAAGTCCTGCAGCTTGCTGCTCTTTGGGCTCTCTCAGTCACTAGTCACTTCAATTTCTGTTACTTTTCTCTCCATTTCAACAGCTGAATATTCATTAGCAGCAATTAAAGACAGGAAACCTAACTCCATTAGCTACAAGGCCTTTGACCTTTCATCCCATTCAAATTCAAAACTACCTTAAAACCAGAAATGATAACTAGAATTTCTCATTAAAAACAGCGACCAAACCAGTGAACCTAGAAATGATGAAATGCAACCTAATAAACCACTAAGTAACAAAAAATGCCATGTAACTTACCACCAATATTTAAGAACTTATTTAACCTCCACCACGGCCAAGTCCCACCCAGACATCCCTGTTTACTGTGCTTCTTTTTGTGATGTGGAAAACCAAAGTGCAATACAGAATGTCCAAACCAGTTGGGGTTTTTTTTATGCATTTCATTACTAAACAGGTAATCCACTTGTGTCCAAATTTTCAACTACATCTCAACAGCAAACACAATAGATCTTGTGGATTCAGAAGTGCAACCATATAATAAAAACCATTAGTAAGATAATGGTAAATTACTTTTATAACAACCATAGTTTTAACAAGGGCTATGTTACCATTACAGAGAAAACAGGCGACTTTGGTGACATCTTTGTTCATACAAATGGGAAAAAAATAGCCTAAGGCCCATTTTGTTTATTTATTATTGCCATCTAAGCCATTAGGAGATGCTGAGTTTCCACAAGTAGAGTCACACAGTGCAAATGTCATGAATTCCTTTCCCTTCCTAACTCAAAATTAAGAACATCAAAATGCATTAAATCCAAGACATTATAATTTCAAGGGAGATTTCATAAAGTCTCTTTGGTAGTTAAGGCTATTATTAGTATTTCTGTCCTATTTTTTAAGTGCTTATAAAACAGCCATAAATACTGCTCATTTTGGAACCTGCTATCCAAGTTTTCAAGCCACAACTGATCAGTCATCATATCTTTTCCTGAAAATGTGATTCAGATCAACCTTTCATTTGGCTGAGGTGAGTTTTTGGATGTCAGTGATCAGAAGCAGTGTGCCAGAAGGATAGAAAAAATGTATTTTAATGAAATTTTAATGTGAAACAGAACTCTACTAAAATAATGCTCCTTGCAGTCTGCAAGAAAACAAAACCAGAACCCAGAGAAATGGCTATAGTTTCTCAAGATATAATATACATTTGTAGGTTTTGGAAACAAATTAAGAGCCAAGTCAGTAAAACAGTGAGAACATCTTTAACTTGAATAACTGCTACTCAACTTCAACAGCTCCTAC
Organism: Eopsaltria australis; assembly: GCA_034509425.1. Taxonomy (NCBI): domain Eukaryota; kingdom Metazoa; phylum Chordata; class Aves; order Passeriformes; family Petroicidae; genus Eopsaltria; species Eopsaltria australis. The sequence continues at coordinate 715,296 of JAVTVJ010000009.1, forward strand.
AGCTGCTGGGGAGCTCTGTATCCTCCAAAGCTGAAAGCAAGCAGGCTATGCATGCTCAGTGCATCCTTGTTCTGCATTTTGTTGTCCTGAATTCAAGAAAGCAGTCACCAGTGCTGCTTTCCAGTGGCTGATTACTTCCTAACCAGGCTTCTTCACATTTTGAACCACTCTCCTGGTTGGAGAAAAAGAGTGGCAGGGAGACTTGCATTTACAAATTTTCAATGTTTGGGGCTTTTTTCCCCAAGGGCTTTTTTTTTTAATTTTCACCAGACTCTTACAGCAGATCCAGGAGTAAAGCTGTGTTGAATAAATTCAAAACCATCTAACAGTGGTCAGGAGAGGAGGATAGGATTATGACCAGCTGCAGCACCTTCATCTGCTTGTCTCCTTTATTGTGCTGCTCACAGATCTGCTCAGTCATATGAAAAAAACTATCTTATTGGTACATGAAAAGCACAAATCACTGGATAGATATATCTGCAGCTGGGAAGAGGACATTTATACCACCCAACTCAACTTAGAAACACATTTTGCAGAAAGACACACTAATTCTTAGAAAATCCTTTTCAGTCCTTATGGAGAACCTCAGGTCAAAAATCACAGAGCAAGTAAGGGAGAGAATTTTTTTTAAAAATTGTTTCACTAAAACTTGTGTGCTTATTAATATTCTTTCTATAGTTTTTATATATTGCTGTTGGCATTAAGAGGCCTCCAAATGAGTTTGGTCTCCATTGTACTCAGTGCTGCCTGAAAGTAATGAAAATAAGGGCCATGGCCAAAGAGCTTGCATTTCAAATCCACTGATCAAAGTATACATCAGCTACAATACTCAAACTTTCAAGGCTTATTAACATCAGAAACAAAAAAATTAAAAAACCTTTTAGAACTGAGCAAGATGATCTTTTGACTCTGAATCTGGATTAGTTTTCAGTTTGGAAGAATAAATGTATTTTAATAAAGTCAAGAACACTTTCTGCTCTCTATGGAGGCATGCATTGAAGTGATTAAAGAATAGCTCTGTGGGATAGTGAGCTTTCAACTGAATAGGTGAAGAATCTTATTCTGAGATCTTTTGAAATGAAACAGCAGCTTGGATAAATTGATATCTCTCACAAAAATATAACACCACAGTTAATTAACAGATTCTGACACTAAAAAAAAAAAAAAAGGAAAAACAAAAAAACCAAAAAAAAACCCCCAAAAAACCCCAAAAAACAAACAAACAAAAAAAACCCAAAAAAAACCAAAAAAAAAACCCACCAAAAAAACCCAAACCAAAAAAACCTGACAAATAATACAGTCTCAAGACAGCTTTCAAGGTTTTTTTTTATAATCAGCATTTGTAAATATGTTTATTTTATAAATATGTCAATATGGCCCTAAGTAATGTTGAACTGTAGGGCCAGTCAAATTATTATTGAGGATATACTTGTTTATTGCCCTTTTTTCCTGTTTGTGGTTTATTCTTGGTAAAGTTTTATTAGATAGTAGTTAACTATGTACATTTCACAAACTATTTTCTTTGGTTTTAGATTACTTGATGTATTCAATTGTTTACAATCATTGTTTCTATTTCTTGCCCAGATGTGTATTTGTTTGTTTTAAACTGAGCTCTGAACAGTTTTACTATCACCTTGCAGCTATGAAATGTGCTTGCAAGGTTAGAGAAGTGGTTATACTGAGAAAAGTAAATCAGCTTTCAGTAGATTTTTCTTTTCAGAAGAAAAAAACAAAATTCACATGACACAAAAAGGTGGAAGAGCTGCTCAGAACACAGAATCCTCTTTCTGTAGGAAGATTCCTTCAAATTCCTTCAGGTCCAAGGATTTGTGCATGCAAAATTTGTTTAAATATTCTCTGCCCCACTCCTCCTTCAGTGAGGATAAGGCTTCCTTGCTTTTCTTGTTCATCCATGAAGCCCTTCTGCCACTTTTGCTTGCTTTCCTGCTTGTCAGGCTGGGCCATTCCTGAGCTTGGAGGAGGTGATCTTGAAAATCAACCAGCCCTCAGGGACTGTTCATCTATTCGGGGCCATGTCTCACAGGACTCTTCCAAATAGGTCTTTGAACAAGACAAAATCTGTGCTGCAGTTCAGAATTGTGATAGTGATCTTGGCACTTCTCCCAGCTCTCAGGACCCTGAATTCCACAGCTCATGGTCACTGAAGCCAAAGCTGCCAACAACCTTCATGTTCATAAGCATCAGGGTGTCTCCCTTTGTTGGCTCTTCTACCACCTATGTCAGGAAGTCACCATCCCTGTGCTCCAGAAACATCCCAGGTCACTTGTGTCCTGCTGTGTTGTGTCCAGCAGGTATCAGGGTGGTTGGAGTCCCCCATGAGGACCAGGGCTTCAAACATGAGGCTTCTTCCAGCTGTCTGCAGAAGGATTCATCTGTTCTTCCCAGTCAGGCTGGCAGTAGCAGGCACCCTGCCCAAAGACACCCAGTTTATTACTCCTGCTAATCCTAGCTTGCAAGTTCTGAGCTGTCTCATCGTCCATGCCAGGACAGAGCTCTGTGCATCCCTGCTGCTCTCAGACAGAATTCCCTCCATCCCCCTGGATGGTCCTTCCTGAAGAGCCCCTATCCATGCATGGCAGCACTCCAGAGGATGCTCTGGTTCAGCCCAGATCTATGCTTGCGTGAACACAAATATGCTGTTAAACAACTGAGTCATTCCCAGGGTTAAGGCACCATAAATTCTTGTCTAAGCTTTATGTCCCTCCATGAATTAGGGCAATTCAGACAGCAAGCAGCATTCTTGTTAACAGCTCATTTTCTTTTCTCTCTCAATCTCCTGTCAGAAAACAGCTTACAGGTCTTCCCGATGATCCTCTAGAAGAAATTGTAGCTACACAGAGAATTTTGCAAACAATAAATTCCCAAGGAACAAAAGAAAAAAAGCCTGAAATGCTGTTGCAGAGCACCAACTCAACAAATAGGAAATTTTATTGCTGTACATGCACCCTCATTCATTGTCTTTCCTGGTCCTGGGATAACAGTGGTGGAGTGAAATAAGTGCTTTTTACACACATTTTCAACCATGGCTTAGGTCAGTTCTCTGTTTCTGGAGGGTAAGTGCTCTTTGGAAGCTGTTTAATTCAGTGCTAGCTGAGTCATGGCCACTTACCTAAATGACCTCTATCTGAACATGGCATGCTCAATAAATGCCTCCTGGCTACTTCCTACATCCACATGTGGAATACGGACTCTGGTGACTTCATATTTCAAATTTTGTACTCAAAAATCTAGAGATATTTACGACTGAATGGCCTTTGTGGGGAGGGGGAGATTAAATACATATTGTTGCACAGTTAAGCCGTTAAATACTTACCATCCCAAGGAAATATGGGAGTAAACATTCAGCCTATGCAGCCTCCCCCATCATACATCAAAGCAAGCCATAAAAATTGACCTGCAAAACACCTATAAGTTAGTTTTAAAAAGCTGGATAGATGCAAATAGCCAGCTAACAAAAAGCACTGGTCTGTGGTGAGTGTTCCCAGCTGCTTATCCTTTACCACAAGGCACAAGTGAAGCTCTCTCCACCTGGATGAGAGTAACCTCTAGTCTCATGAAGGGATGGGCTGCACAAACCCCACTCATCCACCCACAACATCAGCAAAGGAACATCTCACTGCTAAGAGCAATGACAGCCTCATCTAGCCCAGCAGTCACTGCACTTGCTCACTGTGTTTACAACCTTGAGCACATGTATTTTAGCCAGGATTATAATTGTCTTCATTACTGTACTGAAAAGACACTTTCCTGGACCTTTTTCTATTGAAATATATCAAATTCACCCATGAGCATAAACATGGAAGGCAGCAAGGAGTGTTGTAATAACCACAGTGAAAGAGAACATGATTTCTTTGATCCCAGCATCCAGCCATCTGCTGCCACCAGGATGTGGTGCTTCAGACAGGAGAGAGACACTGTTCTTCCTTTGCCTCCCCACTGCCTGTTAACTTGCAACCTAAACCCCAAATATGGCAATCCTTCTCATCACAACTAAGGTTACTGCAGAAATCTCAAACTTTCCCAATTTAGCCTAAGAGCAGTGATATACATTATAAACTTCAGAAAATGCTCCAACATTGTATTCCAACATTGCTCTGGAGTCTTTGAAGCCCTGCACTTCTTGGACTGGCTGGAAAGGAAACAGAAAAACAGGATTAATAAGTGAGCAACAGGTAATTTGTACACAATGGTGTAATAAAGTCTATTCGGTAACATAAATTGCTTACAGAATGATCCTCTGAAGACAAGTAAAAACACACAAAATAAATGTTTAATATTTGCTTATTAATGTCTACAGCTTTTTCTTGACTGACTCCAAAGAGATGCCCTTTAAAGTGGATATACCCAATGTGTGCAACTATGCAACTCTGCTGGTTTCATGTACAGTGTTAAGTGGTCCTAAACTGCAATTTTTTCTTGTTTGATCTTCAAGTTTTGAGCAAGAAAAAGGATCATGAAAGCATTTTCAAGCATTTGTTGGTCTTTTAATTCAGTCACACTTTCTGCTCCCTATGGTTTAAATTATTCATAGAAAATTGTGCAGATTCAGATGTCAGCAAGTCATTGGCTATATAAAAAATTCAAAAAGGACTCTGCAGACATTCTCAAAACATATCAGAAACATCCTATACCCAGGCAGGACTGATCATTCATTTTTAAGTAACATCTGAAGATGGACTCATCTCAGTCTTTAATGACTTTAAAGCTACTTTATGCACTAAATAAACAGGTATTAGATGGTCATGTTTAAAAAAGTTGGTTAGATCTGAGTACATGAAATCAGTTACCAAGAATGCACAGGCCTCTACACCAACAGTGCACTGGGACAGAAGGACCCTTTACAAGGTTTGAGGAAGAATCTTCAAGTAGTGTCTTTGCTGGATGCACAAGCTCAGCGTGTTCCACCACAACCTCTGCTCACCCTCTGAGGACCAAGCTCCCTAGGACACCTCCAGCACCAGGGGCTGTCTGCAGGCTGGCTGCATGGCACCTCTGGAGGCTGGTGGTGGGCTGGCAGGAGAATTCATGGTGGGCTGGTCTTGCTGAGAATTACAGGCATGGACTCAAGCACTTCCCTAGGACATGAGAGGACACCAGGCTCACAGGAGAGAACACATAAAGCAAATCCTCCCACCCAGAGGAATTTATAATCTGAAAGACTGGATGGACATTTCAGAGTGTTTTATGTCCTGAGACAGGTTAGAGGGAGATGGGAGAATGTGAAACAAATAAAGGGTGAAAAATAATTTTCCCATTTATCAGTTTAAGGGCATACAATGACATTCATATATCATGGATGCCTAACTCTTGTCTCTAAATAAGGTATTTGTATGGGAACATGGCCAGTTATGCAGCTGCCTGGTCACCCGTGGATGAGAGCAACTGATTTATGAGAGCACACTGTGCATTTACACACTTCAATTACACATTTACTCAGACAGTACATGTCTGGGTTTGAAAGCCCAGGTCTCAGTTTGCTAAGAACTGGGGGAGGCCTCTGAACAAACAATTGATAAACTAAAATCCTTTTGCTGTCAGATGGGCTGGGGATGCTCAGTGTAACTGTGTATCTCACAGGCAGCTCAGAGAGAACCTGACCCCAGGTAGCCAAGTACTGTTTCCAGAAGTAGCTGCATAAGGCACACAAAAAGAAGCAGAGCATCAAGTTTGCTTTATGTATCAGTCTTTTCCTGTATCCCATAGGCTCATGTTTTCCTCACAGCCTTGTCTAGTTTTGAATAAAATGATCACAAAATGATCTCCAAAATTAGACCAATCGATGCACAGAAAGCAGATCACACTGTTTGAGCCTGACCTGTGACTGAATGCTCACCATATATTTAGCTCAACTATTTGCAAGTCTGTGATGTTGAATAAATGCTCTACTTTCCACTAGTTTTGCAAAGTGTTCCTAAATTTAACTCTGAGTCAACACTGTACGACTGCACATTTAAGTTAACCTGCATAGTCAGCTTATAAATTTTTAAGAAGCTTTTCCTTCTCTAACAGAGAATGTAAATGCAAGTTGTTTGAACAAAGGCACTAATTTATCAGTTATAACAATGAATGCACCTCTTTGTCTACTTCTGACTGCGTGAAATATGCACTTGTCATTGACATAAATGGAGATTGATGACAAAAATTATGTATAAAATGCAGAATAAAAATCAGAAGGCCAGGACAGTCTGGTATTAATTGCCATAGCTCCAGCAACGTCAGTGGTGTAGCTGAAGATCTGGCTGTTAGCTTCTAACATCTCAAGATACTTTTGTGATTTGTGATGTGTGATGTTTATAGACTTTTCGCCTAGTGTTGACTTTCTTCTGATTTGGAACAATGATAACACATTGTTTATGCTTTCACTCTGCAATTATGTCTCCTGTGCAGTCAACAAGTTTTACCTGTGCTTATTGGTATTGAAGTTATTTATGAGTCTTCACAAGTATATGCTTGTGTTAGAAAAAAGAGAAGCATCATTGTTGCTTCTAGTCTTGAACTACAATGCAGAAAAATAGAAAATATCATTATTTAAGAAACATTTGGGGGAAAAAAGGAAGAATGAAATAAATAATGCATATTTCATGCAAGACCTGCATGGAAGAAAAGGAAAAAACAGGGAAAATAAAGAGACAGAGTTTTGAATAGTGATGTCACATTTTCATAAAATAATAGTTTACTCAAATTCAACTTGCCTATGCTTTGCACAAGGTCACATTCAGAATCACAGAAAAATGAGCAAATGCCACATTTGTGAGAGCCTTCCCTCATAGTAGCACTGTATTCTGAGCACCTTTGTGGGATCTCTGATATGAACAAGGCCCAATGGAACCAAATGCTGTATTAACAAAGACCTCTCCTGAGCGGTTTTACAGTGAAAGGATCAGAATGGACACCACTCTACTCTCAACACATGACCCTTGACCCGTGAATGCAAAACCCACCACAACCAGTTTTCTCAGCTCCCATGCTTCCTGTCCTTCTTCCAGCATTGGTGGTAGCAACAACTGCAAAAAGCAGACTCTGCCCTCGCTCTCAATCCTTTTTCAAATAATTATTTCTGTCAAATAAATGGAGCATTTCTTCAATCACAATGTTACTCATCAGCTGTCTCAGCCACACATATTCTTACTTAATGTGTAGGATCTTTCAGTGAACTTCAGTAGTCTATTTTAAATTCATACTCACTGACAGAATTTAATTAAATCCCTTTTTATTGTTAATTTTATAATTATTATTTAATTAATTATATGCACAGTCCAAGATGAGAGACCCATGAGCTTCAACACAGATCAAGTTCTTTGACATATACAAAAAAACAGAGGGAGAGAAAGTATAGATGCATGCAATTATTCTCCTTTTCATGTCCAAATTTATGGCTAAGGATATAAAAAGGGCCCCAAGCATCTTGAAGATGTTGAAGGGACAAGAAGGTTCACCTGTTCTAGTTTTGAGATGATCCACTGAAATCAGGTGGATATCACACTGAAATACTTCCACGGGAATAAACCCAGATTACACTTTGTCAAGATGCACACACTGAGAAAAAAAGAGCATTTGTCATCTGCTAAATGAGCATAGGAAGAGGAGGTTTACTTGTAGAAAAACTACAAAAATATTTTCACCTACCTTTTAACCCAGAACACAGGGAAGCCCTAGGAATCTGGTCTCACTTTAGACCAGCTGAAGCTGTACTACCCTGGGTACATCAGCAAGCAGCAAAAGCACCTTCATCAGCACTGATGGTCAGAAAAGCATTTTTTAATCTCCCAACCATTTCCCCATTACGTGCTGTGACTTCCACACCTGTCTCAGAGCACAGGAACTGACCTCTTCCAGATGAAGATCAACCCAAAGATGTGCTTCAGGCATTAACGAGCATTCAGCCAACAGGACCAGGCTGCAACTAGCCTGAACTCCCCAAAACCACACGTATCACAGAGGTCAGTGCAGGTTATTTCACTCAGCAGATCCACTCCTAATGGAGCACACTACTTGCTAATGTAGAAAGAGTCATGTTCAACCACTGCACAAAGGGACAATGACAAGTGGGGACAAGGCTGATTATAGTCAGCCAAAATCAACTGTCAAGCCCTAACAAGCTTGTGATGAAGTACAGCTAATGTAATTATCACCTTAGGGTCCACAGAGAAGGGCTCTGATAGAGCAGAAGACAAATGGGCTAGTAAGCAAGAGTCAGAGTAAAAAGCAAGGATTCCCAAACTGAAGGCTGTGATCGAGTTCAGCTGAGTGGTGACAGAGAGAAAAACTGCAGTTAGTCAAAATGTAAGGTAATGCAGCCCACAGAATGTGAGAACAGTTACTTGAGCAAGGAAAACAAAGCCTATTGTTTATGCTAAATAGCATAAATAGAAACTGGTAGTTCCTTAATTCCTTTGACAGAAATAACTATTGGGAGACATATCTTTCTTTAAATTCTCTTTTATGTCTTACCCCTGATCTCATATTACATTTTCATTGTGAAGGTTACAAGTTTTTTCTACAATTCCCAAGACATGGATGATGGGTTTTGCTGTTGACATTACTAGTGAACCACACATGAATTCATAACAGTTTCCACATCCAAAGCAGACCACATAAGAAATTACCCTCACACAAGCATCTTTTTCTTCCTTGATATCTGATACCATAAACCTGTTACTTCCCTCATGGATCAGAGGTCTATGGGGGAAAAACAAAATGGACAAGAATTTCTTAGAAAAAAGTACAGTTTCCACTGGAGAACTTTTCAGAGTTTTTTATTGCATTATAAGGAAGACAAGAAAACAAACCATAAAGCATTGTATTTGTAGGTCACCTCTAAAGAGTAAACAACAATTATATATACTTCATCATACTGAGTTCTGCATATCACATTGATGTTCCTCAGTTCATCTGTCTTTCATACTGAGGGGATTCATCCATCATCTAGTCATACACAGGCCTGTCATACGGGGGTGATAGAAGTTATCTTCAAGGTAGCTCACTGACATTTCTTAATTAAATATCTTGAAATATTGCATATTATTTTCCTGTACCACCACTGGAGACAATGGTAATTACATGGTGATTCCCAGAAACATTTTATGAATCCTCAATTATTGTGCAACTAGCTGGATTTGACATTAATGCTGCTAGTCTACAATGAATTATTTGTAGTAAAATATAGGAAATATTCAGGCACCTTTTCTGAGTTATCCAAGACTGTCCATTCGCCAGAGCTACTCAGACTGTTATTGCAAAATATACACTGACTAGGTATTTGAAAAATTCCTGATGATTTTGACTGGGTGATTTTCAAGGTAGCAACAAGTTGCAAGACATCCTTAAAACACAGCCGTGTTAAATTAATAAATATTTGCTCTTATAAACATTCATAAGATGCATGGACTCAAGGACACAAATTCCTCACTTTTCCATTGTCTTCCTTTCCAAAAGGCATATAGATGTTGTAAGTGTTGCTTTATTAAGTAAATATAGTGCCTGTTTTGCAGTATCCAGAGCCTGCCAAACGATTCACTCATTTCTAGATTTCCAAGCAGCACACTGGTTCACATTTCTGCCTGTCCAACCCCTTCATTAAATTTCAGTGCAAACCATAGCCTTCTTGAAGGGATCTAACAGCCATAATGCATTTTTAAAAATATGAATACTCTTGTCCCACTGCAAATCTGATCATTTGATGAGCATAGTTTAATATGTTCATTCCAGTCGCCACATCGTGTTTATGTCGGTGCTATTTCTGACCATGCAATTTATTGATATTTATTGTGCTTGTTACAAATGGGTCTTGCAATTTCTCTAGAGTTACCTTCATGCTGTGTCTTCCACTGACAAGTGAAGTTCATGCAAGGGTGTGTCACAGACAAGGTGTTTTCTGGAAAGACAAGCAATGCATGGGGGAGTTCAGAAAGAAATTAGCAGACAAGGACAACATAAAACTTACTTTATAACTTGGAACTAGTTCTGTGTTCCTAAAAATTCAAAATCTCATTTTATCCCCTCATTTTCACTAATTATAATTGCAGGACATAAATCCACACTAGTGTCCCCCAAGGTCTCCTCCAGATATTTTGCTTCCATGTGCTGTAAGGCTATTTTCTCCTTTCAGTTTCCATCTCTCTTATTCTCTCTAACTTCTGCTATTTGCTTTACCACTTCTCTGGCAAGCTCCAGGTCCCAGCAGACTCTCCCCCTCCAGTTCTTTATTTGCTTTAATATGCTTCTTGCCTGAAAAAAATGTTATCTGGTTTTCTCCACTTCCACTAATTTTCTTCTTCTCTTCATCCTAGACATCACTATTTCCTGAAGCACATTAAGCCAGCTGAATATTTAACTGCCACAACACGGTCTCAGCTATGAACTTCATTTTTCTTCTCATTCCCTTTTTCAAATATTTCAGTGTTTTCCTGCTTCTTGTCTGAATTTCCAGTTTAAATACATCACCACTACTGTTGACCCTGAAAACTGAGGGTATTGAAACACTTCTGCACTGCCCGTGGATGCTCTGCTCTGGTCACTCAGCCATCAGTTGTGAGTCCAACCATGGTGCTCCACCAGACCCTGCACAGAGCTTAGGGGGCTCTCTCTGACTCTCATCAATACTGTCCATCCCTGGAAATCCTTAAAAGACAACAGCTGATTTTGACAGGTATCTTCTACATGTTTCCTCTGCTAAACCAGGCACACTCTGTTGTCCTAATCCCAGTACCTTCGCTGTGGTGTCTGCTTTCACTTTGCTGAGTGCACCATGGTTTACTTCAGAGTGCAGGCAGGGAATACTTATCACCTGCAGAAGTGTTATGATCATTTCCTTCTGACATTTTATGCTATTAAGTGGCATAAACTATGATGAAATGTCATCATTCAGATGTAGCAACAAAATGAAGCCGACTCCAAACATGATCTGACTACAGAGTGTGTGGAAAACACCCCCACTTTATCAGCAAATAGTAGAAAAGTAGTTGATAATTTATGTCATAGCATTCAAAGCTTCTGAAGTCATACATTATTCATGGAAAAAGTCATCTACTTGTGTCTTTAAAAAAGACACATTAAAAAGTACAATGTTAAAAATAGATGGCATTTTATTGGAGATCATAATTATTTAAAAAGTTGGCAACAGGGCTTTTTCATTCCTAAAATGACCTTTCAAGATGAAATGAGGGAAAGAAAAGCTTCTCTGAGGAAGAAGCTATGAAAAACTCCAGTACATAAAGAAGGCATTTACCTTTAATCTAAATTTTAGTGTATTCTCCAATGAGAACAGAGACCAGTAAAATCACATTCAAAAGTACTACTAAGTAGCAGTGTAGGTCTGCGGAATGATGGAATTCGTAACCTTGTTGTGACCAAAATTGTTGTGATTCATCTATAATTTGGAAATGTAAACTTTGCCTGGGCAGTAAATGAGAAATGCACAAATATATTGAAGATCATAAACATGAGCGGAGAGCAATCCCTGAGTACCATTTACCTTTCCCTGTGTTGCCACATATATTATCAGTAAACAGATTTGCTTTCATTTCCCTTAATCAGTGATCACTCTTCTGCTTACTTTCCCCCTAAGCAAAGACCATGTGAAAATATTGGTAGTGTTACAATTTAAATCAACAGTAAAAGTATAATAAGAAGTGGACAAACAGTTGGCCAAAATCACACAGGAAAGCACTTAGTAATCCTGCACTACCTTTTGAGTGACCCCTCCCGGCGCTTGTTTCATTTTTTAGGGGTATGTTATGTGTGGTCAGTCTCTGGTGCACGTGCTGGGACCCCAAGTGTGAGCTTTCACATCATTTACTGGGCAAGATCCAAGAGTGGATGAATGAGAAACCACCAGCCATGGGATGACCAGGATGGTATGCAAAGGTATGATGACAACTAAGTACTTAACCCTTTGCCTTTATCCTTTTCCTGCCTAAAGCAGAGTCAGCTCCTCAGAGGTGTTGCAGAAGAGGTAGAAATCAAAGAGCATTAGAATGCACAGCAAAAGGAAGCAGTGAGTTCCCTTGTTAAGCCCAGCTCCAGGAAGGTATCCTTGTTCAGAGAGGATGTTAAGTGCCTTGTTAAATCCTGTTGAGGCTGGTGGGACTGAAAAAAAAAAGCTTAAAGTTAAGCATATTGTTAAATGCTTTCTAGACTTAAACTATTACTGATTTCTGTCTAGTGCCATGCTCTTGGAGGCCATTTTTTTCCTTGGAGGCAATGTAAAAAGAGGCACAAGGCTCTTGTCTCTGCAAGGAAGGGATATCTTTGCCCCAGTGCACTTCTCCACTGCATTAAGAGAGTTCCAGAGAAGAAAACACATATTTCACCTTTATTTAAATTTATTCTCCTGTTGATATTGCAAAAATCTAAATCAATTTATTAATTATACAACTACTTTCCTCTGGAGCAGTTGCCTCCTATTTAAAGCTGACTAAATGGGAGCTGGGAACTCTGTAACAGAGCAACTTCAAAAATGAATGAGAAGAACAGAGGTGCAATGAGCAACCCACCAGCTCCAAGGAGAGCTGACTTATAGAAAGATAAATCTGGGACACAATCAGCATGCTCACAAAATTCAGTCTCCTGCTGGATAACTAAAAGGAACTATATTGCCTAGTGAATGTCTAATATCCCTATGAACAGCAGTGATCAGGGTAGCAAACTCTGCAGGCAGTAGAGACAATATGCAGGCAGTAGGCACAGCATGTGTGGCTACAAACAGATATTACAACAGCAGAATATTAACTTTAACCTCTGCCTTCAAAAAAATACCACAAATTCTACAGGTCGTTATTCACAGGAAACATTCTGCATGAAAAACTATAAACATGGCTTTAATGCAACAATATTGCATTGTCAGCTCTTAGTAATAGGTTTAATTTTAACTCAGGAAAGCCACAAAAACAAATCAAGCTTTTTGTGTCCTTTTGCATTCTTATGGTTACAAATGAGATTTCCAGCAGCTGAAATTCCAGTGTATGGTGGCTGCACATTGAATCATTAATTACCTACCTTCTGGTAGAAAAAAAATCATATTGAAACCCTAAGCTGTGGTTTGTATCTTTTTAAAGAAATCCCATCTGTTAGTTTCTACTCCAGAACATTTAGAAATGTTTGCCTGAGGGAAAAAATCCCTAAAACTAAAAATGTCATTGCAGTAGTAGGAGATAGGGTTACCTCCCACTGCTTTAAATTCAGTGCTGCAGTTCTGGCCCTCAAACCCTTCTTGTGCAGTGACAGGTCTGAGTTGCAATATTGAACTTACGCAGGTTTGGGGAGCCAAAACTTTACGTTCCTCAGCATAGGTCAAAGCACAGCTAAAAAAATGCCTGTAGGTAGTGGTTAGGAAGAAATGGCAGATGAAACCAAAAGGGCATTAAGCTCTGTCCAAGAACATGAAGCTTTGAAAAAAAAAGAAAACATTATCGGTTTAGAACAAAGAAGAAAGTTTCTCCTGCTATTTTTGCTAGTGTCTATGCCAGGGAGAGCACTGAGCACTCAAGGGTCTCTATGCTAAGCACTGTGTAAGCACACAAGTAGATAGTCCCATCTTTGGAAAGTTTTCAGTCCAGGCCCTTTCCTTCTCTGCTTCTTCCACACATTAAGTTATGCCTCCTCATTTAATGGCAAAGAAGCACTGTCAAACTAGATAAAACAAAATGCCTGCTGTGCTTACCATCCCTTTCAGAACACATTTTATAGTCCACAACAATAAAGTATAATTTATGCATTTTTATCAAACTCTGCATTATTTTAATAACATCTGCAAAGATCGGATTGCAATATGTTCTGGGAGATATTGTTTTGCCCTGAGTTCATAAAATGTTATATTTTTCAGTTAAATCTCCTGCCACAATTTCATCTGCAGTTATGAGTAATTTTTTATCTATCTTGCTAGATCGTGTTTTGAGTAGTAAGAGTTCTCAAAGCCAGATGATTTGCAAAACTTTCTTCAGTGGTCTGTGAATATTGAATTAAAGCAGGACAGAATCAATGACCATAGCTCATTTATTGGACGTCTTTCTTAAAAAGACATGTGTAAATAGGCATCAAAAAACCAGTCTTTTCATAAGCTTTTAATTTATTTAAGTGATCCCTGCTGTGATGAAGGACTGTGCTCGAAGGAAAGCTTTTCCAGCTTTTCTATAGAGTGTGCTAAAAACAATTTCCCACTGAAAAATAGACTATCCACTGTTCTCAAGAGCTTTTTTTTTCTCTCATGAGGGAAAAGCAGGCACCTGGAGTAACCACTTGGGTCAGTTCAACAGTGAATAGGTGCATCCTTCATCCATGTCCAAATTCCTGGTGTATCTCAGCACTTTCTCACACTTTCAGACACTGATCAGACTTCCAGGGACTATCCCCAGTTTCTCAGTGCTGCTGCTCCAGGGTTCTTCCTTCACAGATATGGGTACAGTTCTCCTGTTCCAAGCTCCTGAAGCAGACTGTGGAAAGTGATTGAAGTCAATGGTTGTTAGCAAATTGGCCAGGTCATTTCAACAAAAGAGAGATGCTGGTAGTCAGTAGATCTGCTCAGATGAAAACATCTGGGACTGAAAGAATGTTTGATCTTGGATCAATAATTCAGGCAAGGAGGTGTAGAAAGAAGCCAAAATTGCTTTTGCAATGAAAATCTGCCCAGGGCAAATAGCCCACCTCTCATTTCCTATGCAGAATCCATTGTCCTTCGACTGATTTCCCAGGGAATGATCAGAACCAAAAAGACTCATCCTTTATTTGAGGCTATTTAGCCTGAGCTGCACAGTGAACCTATCAGGATTTCCCTTCTGATAAGGCAGTCAGGACTCCACCAGAACACTAACATAAGAGGCCTGTGGCATGCTAGAGTAACACTAATGTATTAAACTTATCAGTTCACTCCTGTGTCACTTCCCCCACTCCCCATCACTAATCTGACCCCGCAGCAACCACAAACCCTACTTGAGAGACCAGGTATTGTCCCCACACTAGTGTGCATACACTGAATTTGTAGTAAGGGTTGATCAGGAGGGATTAGCTGGTAGTTTGCACTAACCACTGAGACAGTTTCAGAAAAAGAGTTGCTTATTAAAGAGGTCTTTAAGACAACTGCTTTGCTTTATGACAAACACGTATAGGACTTTTTATTGTACTAGAAACTGTAAGAATTGTACAGCTAATGTTATCTTCAAGGAAACTATGTTAGGAATTTTTGAACCACTAGACTGGAAATACAAAACCACAACCTTTTCTTGCCCTTTAAGATATGTTCTACACACTTCTTTTCTTTTTTTTTTTCTTTTTTTTTTTTTTTTTTTTTTTTTGGAATAATAAAAATCCACACATAAATATGTTTATAAGGAGGTAATTCCATCCCTGGGTTCTGAGACCTATAAACCAAGGCAACTTTGCTTTCCTTGTTACAAACATCTTAAGATCAAGTTATACACTAGACATAGTTGAACATATATTTGTGGTTAAGTCCATTTAAAATGATTTGGGGATAGGAAAATATATTTGGAATGCACTGTTGGTATCCAAAAATATAAAGTCATAATATCCCAATGGTATAAACAAAGAGAGAGTAGGAATTTATATTAGGCAGTATATAGCAACAAAATCTCGCAGGCAGAGAGCAGGAATAGGTTAAAAGTGGAATAGTGCTAGGGGAGGTGAGGTAGAAGACGAGTTTATGAGGTGACAGCTCTATTTTGCCTGAGCTCGTCTGGAGGTGAGTGGAGAAAAGAGCTCTCTTTCAAAAGGTGCTTCAGTATTTCAAAATGCATTTGTGCTCCTAACCAGGTTTTACCTTTCCATGGGCAAGAAGGCAAGGCTGGCTCCAGGGTGACATCCCAGGAGCACCAGCTGCCTCAGAGAGAAGATCCTGTAGAAACACCTGCAAGGAGAACATTGAAATTCAAGGGAGAGGTGGAAAACTGAACAGGTATAAATGCACATACGCATACTGCCAACTGTAAATGGCCTCCATTGTTCCTGATCCCACTCCTTTATTCCCTCCATAAAAAAATTATGAGACCCAACTATTCATACAGCATTTCCAGAAATTTAATAGACCGTATAGATTAAACTCTGAGGGCCAAGCACTGGTGTCAGATACACCCAATGAAACCCCATCTGAGAACAGAATTTGGCTCAGATTCAGCAGGCAAATGAAAGGTTTTTTTCCACTTTCAGAAGAAACCCAAGTATGTAAAGTTTATAGGCACTAGTAGGAGAATAAATCAATTTAAGTCCATGTCACACCATTCTTTACAGTTTTGTAACAAGGTGTACTTTGTTAGATTTTAATCTGCATACATTTGAGACAGCAAAGCTCTTCAAAATCATCTTTTAATGGCATCGCAATTTATAGACAGTAACTAATTTCAAACTTCATAGCACTTGGCTTTTATGATTATTTCAAATCATTTAAATGCAAATGAATTTCCAGAGAGAGAAAACATCAAATGCCCTTGAGTGGCAACATGTAATAGAACTGCGAGCAGAAATCACAGTAGGAATTTGAAGCAGTCTGATAGGGTTTGACGGGAGGTCTGTATAAAAGTGTTTGCCTAAATCCAATTTACATTTCATTTCACATTATATTCTATTTACCCATTTTGTCATTTTAATATGACTTATTTACTTAATCCTGCTCTGAAATCCAATCTACTATCAAGAGCAAATGTGGAATTCTGGTCAGGATAGGACTTACAGCAATTTTGCATTTTAGGACAATGGTGATACAGTTTCTAAAACACAGCTAGCTAGCTTTTCCCCCACAGTTAATAATGTTACAGCACCACGCAGCCAAAAACATTTGTGCATGCCTTAAATAATTACACTTCTTTCAAGCTAAGCAATTGTTTGCCTACTGACAGAGTAATATTTCCTGGGAGGCATTGCTAAGCTACAGTACATACAAAATATTTGGACACAGAGTGCTGAGAAAGATCTGAACTATTCTTAATGTGATTGCACTCAGAAAGATAAGAACTGTCCTGGAACTCCCCATTCAGCAGCAGCTACAATAAAGCACCACGGGTGGGTTTTTTTACAACCAGATGGATTCGCAGGAGGCAGCAAAAGCTGATCTACCTCTGATGCTTCCTGTGTTTCTGGATAAGCAGTGCAGGTAAGGACCCAGCCACAGCTCATACCTTGGTGTCATGCATCCTCTGTCAACATCCAGCCTTTAGGTGACGCAAGGCACACCTCCTTTTTATTTAACCTGACATTAAAAAAAAGTAACTGTCCACGATTGCAAAGTGACCAAATGCATTCTGCTCTGCCCTATCCCCATGCAAATTCTGCAAGCTAAACCATGGCATTCAGCATTTGCAGGTGGGCAGAGACGACGATGCATTTTGGACGGCTTGGGAGGGGATTTGACCATGGCACTGGCCAGACTTACACATGTGACCAAGGTACACGTCTGTTCTGAGGAAGAAAGAATTCCAGTGACCAGGCAGTCCCTAGTTTCTCCACGTACCTGTTTTCCAGGTCCAGTATTTGAATAAAAAGGCAAAAATATATCTCAAACTCACTAATTGCAGCAAGGGCTATACACAGTATCCTGAAGGCCTGCTAGTCTGCAGGAGAGGAGAATGGGAGAACATGATTTTGTGCTGCTGCTGGTATCTGAATATTTTCTCATTTCCTAAAGATGAACTGCGCTATTTAAGACTACTGTAACAAAGTAAAAAATTTAGATCCCTCGTGTTTTGAAAATCTGTCTTTTTAAAGATAACAGAAGACACAAATACCTTCAGGTAGTCAGGGCTATTCATCATTCTGTGCCACACTTCCAGCACATAGTTTGCAGAAATCCATGAATATTTTCATTTCTTATCAGATATAAATTACTGATACAGTCAGTTCAATGTTTGTTGGTGAAAACTCCTATAGTCAAGTAAACTGAGTGATGGATTTGAAGGAAAATAAGAATAAAATATTGCGCTTGGGATAGAGAGATTACGAAAATTGTGCTATTCCAACAGTAGCCAATTTCACAATCAAGATGTCTTTTCTATTGGAAAGGCAATTTTTATATGTCTCCTGAACATAAATGTCACTCTTTTGTTTATTATGCATTTCTTTTTCATTTATTTCATTAATTTTGTATATATTTCTGTGAAAAGACTTCTAAGGAAGTACATTTGTCCTCTGTTTTGAGCAATTTGTCTTTTGCAAGGACGATATGACTGTGTAAAAGCAATAATACAAGGCCTTTTATCAAAAACTTATCAGCACTGTGCAAACAATGAGGCAGTTCATTAGATTTGAATGAGCTAACTGCTGGGTTAGCTTTGGACCTACAGTTTGTCAGGTCAGATGCAGGTTTTTTTATTTTTTCATTTTTCAGACTTCTTGGAAAGGATCACTCAGATAAAGACAGGTATATTGACTAGTGGTGATCAAACAGTAACAAACCTTTAATAAAGATCTTGAGTCTTTATTACTGCCAGGTGCACTTCCAGCATCTACTAGCCCAGCTCTACTTTTGTCTCCCAGGTCTTGGTGACTGATCACCCCAGCTTCATCAGTGGGGGTTTGCTAAGGATGTCTGCCTGGGAAATATCCCTTTGGAAAAACCCAGGATGAGGTCTAGGGAAACAGTCCCTTCCAGAGGCCACCTTCATAAAGCTGGATAGCCAGGCTGCAGAAAGTTTTATTCCCAACTCCCTGGTCTTTCACCAGTGCTCTCTGCCCACACTTCTTCCCTTCCGTGCCCTCCAGCTGCACTCCTGGATATGCAGATTGGAGTGTCTGGCCCTGAACAGCACAAATCCAGGGCAGTCAATACCACTTCACCTGGCAGCAGGATCCACCACATGGAGGGGGAGAACCAAGCACTGCAGACAAAGCCATTATTTGCTGAGATCATCAAATCACAGTTTGCTGAGGTTTGCAAAGTACAGTTTTCTGTAAGGAGATGTCAGTCCCTTCACTGTGAGGTTGTGCTGTGTAGAGGCCATAAAGGGCATGCCCTCAAAGACACCTCTGGATCCTGACCTCAGTCTCTCTGGCTGTAAATAGTTGTGGGTTTCACTCAGTTCTGCAGTGAGTGGTGAAGGACTTGCACACTGGTACCACTCAGCCACTTCAGCGGAGCTGCCCCAGGTATTTGCTGTGTGCCTACAGCCAGGTCCCCTTGCTGGGAGATGAAGTATCTCAGTGAATAGCTAAAATCCACTGCCAGAGACTTTTATAACAGTAGAAAATACTCTTAATAAATCAAATATGTGGAACCTATGTCAAAACCAAAATCTGTCAGGAAGCAACATAACTCCCCTTTTCTTATTCACACCCAATACTAAATTCCCTTTTTAATTCCTTCACTTTTCTACTATTTTTTTTTTCCATGTAGCAGTAGGATGCTTCTGGTAATACCTGAAAGCCCCTATTTTAACCTTTATTTCCTTGTCTGTGATAGAATTAAGATTTTTCTTCCTGGAACTGTTGATAATATTTTCTGTATTTCGATATGGCTGTTACATGATAAAAGAAATAATAGAAACTTTCACTGTGAATTAGAAGTGCAAAAATCCCCTTTTAAGACTTTAGGCAATAGGCAATACAATTCCTGCACTTACAGTACAGTTCAAAGCCAGGAAGCACTAGTGTTAGCATAAGAACAGTTGCTTTGCAGACATCTGATACTGTTCTCCCAAACCTGCTGAGTGCACTGCTTTTTTTCCTATGTTTGTTAAACACCCCTTTCCCCGGATGGCTTGGTATCAGTAGGTCATTTTACCCACAACATAACCACTTTGAACAAGTTCTGTATTTTTAAAGCAAATACTTCAGTGCCTTTTGTACTGCAGGAAAGAAGGAAGAAAACATAGCAATAATGCAATTGAGCTATAATCTTAAAAAGCAGCATGTCTGAGAGACAGATCTCTAGTTTTATGACTGGACAAAAACCAGAAGGAGAGGGGGAGATGTGACTGCCCTGTTTCCATCCACAGATTAAATGATGTGCTAATAACAAAGATTGAAGAAAAATGTATCCTATCAGGGCCAGGGCTAAACAAGTGTCCTACATCACTACAGCGTGAAAATAAGGGACAGACTTCCATATAGGACATGTACACATCCCATATGCACAGTACATTATTTACAAAATACTCATTAACATTTCAAGCTGACATGAAAATTATTAGGTTGCAAAAAATATCAGTAGCTCTTCATTGAAAATATTTCAGCAATGAAAAGACTATTGAGATTATGGGGAACTCACAAAACAGTTATTTACCTAGAAAAAAAGGATATTTAAAAATTAAAAAAATATATACAAAATCTAGCTCTGTGTATATACATGTGTTCCTACACACACACACAAAACTAGGTATGTAGGATAAGAATTAATATTCAGCGTCTGGCAAAATATTCAACATTTTCCTCCGGTATAATCATCTTTTTAAACATGGTAGGACCTTTTTACAGGTCAATCACAGTTTTCAGGCAAGCTGTAATTTAAATCAGCTCCATTCTGCATCTAATGTGGATGTTTCACTGAAAAATAATTAAAACTAACTGCGCTGCTTGTGTCTCTTTGCCTGTCAGACATAGACCACTGTTGTGCATGCACATTGCTAATCTCAGGAATGGAAACCTTGCAGAAAGGACAAGGAGGTGACAAAGCAATTGCCCACAGTGGGTGATTTGAAGAGTTGTAATAAAGAGGGGCTCCCTGCTCATGCTACCTTCATCTCACCTGAACTCCTATTTGGTGACTCATTTTCACTGCCTACATCACCCTTTAGGCTAATAATGGAAACAGATAGCTCTCCTGGCAAGCAATAGGCAGTATATCAGAGCTATTGACTATATCTCTACTTTTTCAGCACCAAGATGGTTCACTTTGTTCATCAAAAGGGTCTCAGCTTGTTTAATCTCCTTTATCAGCCCTGCTTCCATCTCAAAGGTTGCAAAGGCTCCTGCTCCTTAAATTGCTGCCTTCATCTGAGCCAATGCAGTGCATATTTCCCATTCTACAGAATGATGTTTCGATGCCAAAGAGAGGGAGCATGAGAGAGAGAAATAATCTTGGCACTCATTCAGGTTGTTGTGAAGAAAAAGAAGGGAAAAAAACCCAGACTGCCAATGGGGATTTCCTCTGTAATAAGCCAGATGGCATCATAGGATGCTTGGGGAGACTGTTTCTGTCTAATTCTCTTCAGTAGCAGAAACTGCCAAGGCCTGGCCTTTGTGGCAAAACCAGTGACTAGCTATTTTATATTCTTCCTCTTTGCTGTGCATGCTGTCCCCACCTGTCACTAATGCCTTTGTAAAGCAGTTGGTGCCTGATACAAGCTCCTTCCCCTCCTTTCTCTCCCTCACTTTGGGACTCCAAATAATATTTCCTTTCCACCTATACCAGCAACATGGCTGCAACATTTGTTTTATATTCCAGTGACGTCAGGATAATTTCTTTCTTCAAGTGCAAAATGTTTCACATAACACAGGGAAAACCAGCTGTGAAATTTCTAAAGGTTGCCATCCTGGCAAAAGACCAAACCAGGGGTTGACGCAGGGAAATGGGGATCTGGTGTTCTGTAAAACACAGGCGTTCAGAAGCTCAAACGTCAAGATGGACAAGCTACTTGAAATGCTTGAATGGGGTTGCAAGGATTATTTTAAATCTGTATGTATAAATTTTAATTAATTTATATACAGCTATCTATCTGCTTCTATATTGTTTTTTCATATCTGCAAAAATTTGGTGTTTCTGTTGCATACTGAAATGTGGGTTCAACCTCTCTGCGTACCAGATGGATAGTAGTGACCATGTATTCCAAAAAGATGGAAAACCTTATAGAAATCTTCTATGAGATTGCTAGAGTGTTTTTGGTTCCTTAGAGTCAGATCCATAAGCTGTTTGCCTGCCTTAAGGGTTGTATATCCAATGTAAAGACTAAATTGTTTTTCCTCTCCAGGAGCAGTCCTATAATGTATTCTGCATGTAGCAGTTAGATATTTTAAACTCACTCTTTGTTGAGAGCAAAATAGCATTTTCCCACAACTTTCTGAAGCTGCTTCTTTCTTTTTGACATGGTTCTTTGTCTCCAAGTAGTCATCATGTGCAGATATCACTGCAGCAGAGTAAAGAAATACATCCCAGAGTATGGTTTCCTATAGGCAATAGAGCTGCTAATGGCTGCTGTAGCAAAGGCACTCACAAAACTTTGCATGCTGTGCTGGTAAGGAAGGAGCAGAGCTAATGCAGAGATGTCGGCTGAGATACAGACAGTGCTGGTTGGCAAAAGCAGGACTGCAAGAATCACAAAAATAGCAACATTTATAATCTGATAACAACATGTTCATTGATATACTGTCAACTGGGATAATCTAAAGACAATCAGAAGTTATTTTCTTTATCTTGCTATAAAATAGCAGCAAACAGGCTTACAGGATTTTTTCTAAGATGCAGTATTTCATTTCTTCTTGGAAGTAAAGCCATGCAGATACTGTCTCATTGAGCAGCTGATGAATGTTCCAAGATATAAATGTTTGTGGTTTTTTTCCAGTTAAAAGAAGATGTACCATTTCCACATTTTTGGATGAATAACAATAGTGTATATCACAGTGGGCTTACTCTTTAAGCATATGAAGAGAAATCTGAGGACTGTCAACTGAAAAATGATAACCAACCTCTCCTTCCTCTCCCCAGCAGCTTTCCATGACTCTGCAGCAGAACAGAAACCAAACCCTGAAATCAAGACCTGAACAGACCTGGTCCCAGCACATCTTGGGAAGACTGGAGAGAGCCTCCACCTACGCTGAAGCTGAGACTGGGGACAGCATTTGGCAGAAAGGATCTCTCGGCAGCACCCAGCAAAGGAAGGCTTGGCCCTGAGGGAGCTGGATGGTGCCCTGTGCAGTGGAGCAGAATGATGGGTTCCCCACCAACCAGCATGTTGTCCCCTGAGGGGAGAGCCCAAAGATCCCCACCAGTTCCCTGCATGGCCCCTGTGCCCTCAGCACTGCTTTTCCCTGCTCCAATCCTGCAGCATTACTTGCTGGTGGAGGCACAGCTGAGCACACCCCGCCGATGCCTGGGCTGGCCCTCTGCCCACAGTACAGCAGATTACAGTTCCCAGAACTGCTCTCCAGGGCCAGGCTGAGCAGGAAATCAGGATTTCTAGACACTGGTCTAATGCTGGAAGAGAGACCAGCCAGCCAGAACTGATGGGGCCTAAAGATAGCTTAACATCAGCTCTTGCCCAGTACCTTTCTCTGCTACAAAGCATTGCAGCCAAAGCATAACCCAAAATCTAAGCCAGTACGTTTGAATAGGGCAATAACAACAAGGCCATTTTTTTCTCCTCCCAGCTGTGTGCTGAGTGTTGTTTTGTGTTTATGGCCCCATCACCATTCAGTACAGATTGCCCATCCCCATGGTCAGCACTCCCTGCTGTGGTCCCAAGAGTCAGTGCAAGCTGGTGCTGCCAGCAGCCTGTGCCTGCCTCTACAGGGGCTTTCCTGAGCCCCAGGTGATCCCATGTAGTGCCTTGGAAGCACATCCAAAGGCAAGAAGAAGAAGCCCAGCAATTTTTAAACCCAGTATAAAACACACCAGATTGACCTTAACTTTGAGTCAGATGTTTATTTCCATTCTGGTGAGCTTTATCCTAAAAAACAGCTCTGAATTTGCCCTAACTCAGGTTTACTTGGGTTAGAAGTTACAGATGACAGCTGGGCAGACTTCAGCAAAATGATGTGTTTGTTCATACTCACAGAGTTTCGGTTAATTAGGCAATGAAAGATGTAGTTTAGGATCAGGATAATAGGAATAGCTACATCACGGTAAATTAGTGGGATACTTCTGGGACGTTAATGGAATCAGATGCCAATATCTGTGTTGGTTTAGGAAAGCTCTATGTTTTGCCTCCAAAAAGATCCTTTGCCAACAGCAGTAAAGTTCATGTTGTCCGTTCCATAAAATAGCATCTATTTTCTAAATACAGATATTCCTACTAATGTTGCCATACTATTGAACAGCTGTGAATCCTTCCATCCTCCAGGCATTTGTGTGTCCTCCTCTTAAAAACAATGCTGATGTGGGAGGCAGTGACCATTAAATGTAGAAGTAAACTCTCTACTGTGGGAGATTTCTGTTTTGACTACACAATTATAAAAGTAAGCTTTCAGGAAATTTGGAAGCATATTGTCTCTGGGGCAAGAGAAACCTCTTGTGGAACACAGGATTTTTAAAAATTATATATAAATGTATAAATGGCAAAGTCTACCCTTTGTATTTTTGAGCTGAGCTTGCCTGTGGAGACCCTTCCATGAAAAGATATTCAGCAGAGCTCTGGTCTTGATAGTGACCGTCAAATTCCTGAGAAAAGCAAAGTGTTTCCTGGAAGGCCTAATGCAGTGAGGGGAAGGAGCTCAGATTGAAACTGCATTATCACAGTTTTTAAACTGCAGTCTCGTCGCCCTGACAATGCACATAATTTTAATGTGTGAACACAGTACCATGAGACCTCTTATCAATATGTTCACTATGCAAGTGAAAGCTTAGAAAACTTCAAAGCAAGTTGATAAATTTCCATAAAAGTGTTGCCAGCCCATAATCAGATGGCTAGGAATTCCCAGTTGCACCAAAGATAAAAACTGATGATATTAATTTGTCCTTGTTTGAACCAAGCACTCATACTGAAATCAGCAGTACCCATATGTAGTAATATCAGTCCTTTGCCTGCAAAAGCTATTTTTCTGCCAGTCCACAGATTTAGGGATTTTCTTTATTTCTCTTTCAAAGAATGAAAATGAAAAGAGAACATAAAACAAAAAATCAAAGGACTCCATTCCATTTAGATTGAAGTTGTTTCTATTTGGCAAGCCAAAATCTGCCTTTGGCCTTTATTTGACTTTCTCAAAGTCACAGTCTACTGCTTCCTTTCCTAAAATTCAAAGGCAGTACCTATTGGTGAGATAACACTCTCTTACTCAGTTGCTTCTAAAGCAATTCTGCAAAATATACTCTGTAATTTTTCCAAATCTGGAAACTGAACATTTATTTTATGACTTGTTCCCACCAGGAAGAGTCCAAATCAAAACCTTCCTCCCACCTCAATTTTGTGTTTTTCCTTTTCCATGGCTGCCTCATAGGTGAGGGCAGCTGCAAGCCTGAGAACATGGACATTTAGTGTAACTGTATTTTTTTAAGCTGGAAAGGCTTACACCATAGGAGAGCTAATTAAAGTTACTTTGTGGTGAAAAAGAATGTCAGAGAAACATCCAATTTAACTGAGAAGATAGAGAAATATAAAGACAAAGCCAAAATATTTTTCTAAACTTCCTTTAAAGAGAAACTTAACAATAGGATTCAGAAGTTTTCTGCAGTTTCATCTAGTTACCTCTTGCCCCCCACTCCCTGACCCTGAATTATTAAAATTAAAGGCCAGAAAGTCTCACTTTGTCAGCTTTGCTCATCTTAGTTGATTTATGCAGTTGCCATCTGGGGTTTTTTTTGTTTGGTTTTGGTTTTTTTCTTCCCCTGGATGGAAATGTATTTCAGAAAGCCTTTCACTTTGACAGGAGAGCACCTAGGAATGAAGGATCCACCTTCATTCTCAGCAGGTTGCTGCTGATCATGCCCTGGAAGAAGTGTATGTCCTTCTCCCAGCTCCCACACCCAGGTGGGCAGAGCAGGAGCACCATGACAGCCACGACTTAAGAAATGATATGGGAATAGAAGCATTGCACAGCACCTGCCCTGCATCACTCAGGCACAGGATAGAAATAATTTGGCCTGGCACAGCACTGTGTAGATGAAATTGCTGCTCCTTCTGCCTTAACCTGGGGATGAAGGTAACACCACAATGTCAGACATCTGCTTCAGCAGACCCTGCAGTTCCTATAAGCTCCATGCAGTGATTTAATTTTTACAGTTGTTTACTTAGAGCCTTCACTTTTAATAATTCTGAGAGAAGGATCAAAGCAAAGCAGTGGAGCCTGTAGCATTTTCTCCTGCCTCTTTTCTGTACTGGCACAAAAAGGAAGAAGGCATTTTTAGCAAGTCCTTACTCAAGTATAAAAAAAAAATTTACATTTATAATATTTGAAGGCATCCAAGGAAAACTGACCTCATGGTATGAACTCTAAGAAAGCTCAGAAGGGAGAAATTAAAACAATTGGTAGTAATTATCACCAAAATTATGGTACTGAATAAGACAGTGCCTAATAATGAGAGGTCACAATTACTAATGCGCCCTTCTGTATGCTCATTTGTCTTTTCAGTGTTGTAGTCATTTGTGTTGTCCTTTTGCACAGCAGGATGCCCAGTGCCACACTCCTTTCCCCTTTATAAGAAGTTCACAATAAACAAGGGTTCAACATGTTCAAAGCAGCAGTTTGTGCCTTTGGAGGACTTGGAATAATATGGACTTTGCTTTCAGTCTCTCTGTAAAGAACTTTACTGCATCTGAGATTTCTTGTCTTTCACTTCATATGTTATAAGAGAATGTAGCTAAAAGGTGTGCAAAACTGCACTAATTTATATTTTCACCAAAATAAATGGAACCAGAATCAAACATTCCATTCTTCTTCAGGCACATGGGCTTTGTGCACAGTAGGAAGGTTTATCAGTGGATTTTACTGATGGAGTTAATTCACAGAATGGTTTGGGCTGGAAGGGACCTTAAAAGACTCAGTTGGACGGAGTTCCCACACCTCACCATGGACATGGACATCTTCCACTAGACCAGATTTCTCCAAGCCCTGTCCAACCTGGCTAACACTCCCAGGGATGAAGCACCTAACCCCTCTCTGGAGAACCTGTTCCAGTGCCTCATCACCCTCATTGTTAAAAATTTCTTCCTTCTATCTAATCTAAATCTGATCTCTGCTAATTTAAAGTCATCATCCCTTGTGAAAAGTCCCTCTCTGACTTTTTTGTATATCCCCTTATTCAAGTTACTGATGGAGCCAATAAAGCTAGGACAGAAAGAAACCCTTTTAGTGACATCACAGTATGAAAAAGCTGGCATGACAGTAATATCCACACAGGAATTTTTATCAAACTAACCATCCTGATAATTTAACACACTCATTTTGGGAACTTAAAACTTGAAACAGAGGATTGCCTAGAGAGGTCACCTATACCATGTGCCTACTCTGATACATTTTTACAGATTCATAGTAATTTTTCAATTTGTAATCTTGGTCCAACAACAAATCAGCACAAAGCCATTTTGTTTCTTAAAGCTTCTTAATCAAAAGAAGGCATTTTGGGTCAACCCTTGTCTGCTTAATCAAAATGTTTTCTTTCAGCACAAATTCGAAAGCAAACTTCAAAAAGTAACATTAAAATGATAAATTACATTATTCCATTCCAGAAAATTCATAACACATTATAGCAACCCTATTTAAGCCATTTCTCACAGCCGAATCTCATTTAAATCAATACTGTCTTGAAGGACATTTAGATTTCAACATCACAGCATTTTCCAAAGGACAAGTATCAAAAAAAATATTGCCATAGCTAAAAGTGGACATAGCATTGAAAGAACCCCACAATGAGCATAGTGAATTATGTTTTCTTATAATCTGAGTAACAAAAAAATTTTTAAAAGATCTAGAAGTCCAGGAAAAATTATTCCCAGGAGTTGCTATCTGATATGGCCTAGACAAAAAACAAACTTCTTTCCTTTCCTCTTATAGATCCATCAGTGCTAGTACAATCACCTCCCTTCTGGAGGCTGCAGCCTTCATCAGAGGGCTGGCAAAGCACGCTGTCAGAGCACTCTAATTTACTTCAGGAAAAATCAATTAAGATAGCTTAAGTGACTTTAACTGGGAAATTGCTGGGGACAGTAATCACCACTGCAGACAGTGATGAGTACACGAGAATGGCAACTTCTTCCATCAACATATTTGTACCAAAGTGGGCATCTCTCTATTGCTTTAACATCTGAGCAAAGTCCACTCAAGTCAAGAACATTTACAGAAATAAAAAAGTAGAATTAACAATTAACCTATATTCAATATTTGGCTAGGAAACATTGCTTCTCAAAGCATTCCTTTGTCATGCTTTCATACATACATACATATATATGTGTGTATATATATATATATATAGTTTCCCAGGAACTCTTGTGATTGAATAAATTAGATTGAAAGAGAATGTCTTGATAAAGTCAACATTGCGTGTCTGAATCACTACTACAGGAAACAACAAATGTCACTCTGCTGCTTCTGCCACTTCAGCACCACTTCAAAGGTCACTAATTCCTTGAGAAGCTGCCATAAATAGCCTGCATCTCATACAGAAATGTTCTGCCAAAATATTAACTCAGAGTTGCCTTATATTTTCACCTTCAGTCATCAATACTTTTGACAATCCTTTGCTAGAACATGCTTTCCATCTTAACACCTTATTAATTCCATGGCTACATCTTTCCCCATACTCCCACAGTAATTGCAGGACTCCCACTCGAATTTCACAGACACTGAGAAGTGGAAAACATTCTTCCCAGATGGGAAACTCTGTAGTGATGTAGGTCCTGTTTGAAGAGCTGTGCTTCTGCCTATTCCTCCCCAAAAGTTAAACTACACCAGCAAAGCCTTTTTTTAAATTTTAGTATAATATTAGTACACAGTAGTGCTGTTGACAGTATTAAAATGGTGGAGGGGAAAACAATTTACATCCAAACCCAGTAGTTCAATAGGAGCAGAGGTTTCCCCTGTGAGACGTGACCTGGGTTAAGCAGCAGCTTTGAATCTGCTTCTCTTGCACAGGCAGCCTTGATGAGAAACACAAAAAGTGTCTCCTGTGAGCATTACTACAAATAGGGCACCTTGTAGCATCATTTGCTACATGCAACAGCCTCTGTCTGCACATGAGGAAATGAATAATCTCAGGAGAGACAAGACTTGTGCTTTTGCACAGATACCAGCTGAACTAAGTGTCTCAACAGGAAGTGCACATGTGTGTGTACATGCAAGAACCAGAGAGAGAGAAAGCAGGGGGGAGAAGGTGTCGTCTTCTCAAGCCTTACTGTAGTCAGGCAGTGATTGCTACAGATGTTGCAGCACTGGAATCCAGCTAAATTTTTCCCAGCTCCAGAAACCTCCCTCATCTGCTGCCTGGTGGAACTGCTATACAAACAGCAGGGCTGTCTTCTGCACATCGCTTATTTCTGACCTCCGTGGGTAAAGAGGACTTTACCACAGCCAGCACAGCTTCCAAAGATTATGGAGGATGTTTTCAAAAAACCAAAATCCTAACAAACGCTGGAAAACATTACTGGATAGCACAGTAAACACTGAGCTGGAATAAGTGAAGGGCTTTGCTTCAGCAAAAATACTGGGAGTAAAAGAAAAGTCAGAAGAAAGCAGCCATTCAGAAACTGCATTATAAGGTGTAGACTTATCTTCAGAATATAATGAAACAAGTACATGGGTCCTATATCCTGCCCCTCAGTAGAGCAAACTGAACCTTGTTGGTTCAGAAATATAAAGGCTTAGAAAAAATTAGATCTCACGTAATGAATATAAGACCAAATAATTACACTCAAAAAAAGCATTGAAGATATTTCTTTGAAACATTTCATCCAGTCTTTTCATGGTTGCAAAAATCCCTAGCACTACAAATAATTTAGGGGATAAACTCAAGACAAACCCTTAAAAGTATGCTACCCAAGGGATGAATACTGTAATTATCTGAAACCTGTTATGGTACTTAATAATGTGTGGCCCACCTGGAATCAATAGGACTAACTCAGCAGGCAGATTGCAATATCTGTACCTTAATTTCTTTTCTTACTTAAATTAAAAGGCTCACTTTCTGTAGGATTTTCAAAGTCCTTGCGATCTTCAGACTTACCCTTGAATTTTTCATTTTCTTCTGCTACTGAGCAAAGTCCTGTTTTCAAATTGGCAGCTTTGTACTGTTGCCTCAATGAGTGATTGCAGCAACTTGAAGCCTGCAATGAAAACAACAGCAGTTTAGGCAGAAAGCAAAATGCAAGTAACAAGTAAATGTATCATGGAATTTCCACTGTCATACAGCCCCTCCCCTACTAAAGGCCCTTTTCCACACCCTTCATCATACAATTAATGATGTATTTTCTTCTTGCTCCCCCTGCTTCTATGAATGCTGCTAAGATTCAAGGTGCTACAATATCACAGTGGAAATATTTGCATTCATTTCTCAAAATGATCAAGCTCATATTAAAAATATCTTCACATGCATCTGCTCAGCATATATTTCTATTGTTTCCTGTTCTATTTCCCCGGTTGAAGCTGGTTAAGCTACTGGAAAAATTAGTTGAACAAGTGGAAAAGGTTAAAACACTTCTTTAGAGTTCATCCTTGCATTCAGCTTTGGTATCTGAGTTTTGCTGACTCAATTTTGCTGAATGAGTGGTTAACTTGAAACTTTTCAGCCAATGATTAGTCACAGGTAAGACTTTTATACAGTTGAGTCAGCTTTCACTCACCAAAAGATTCAGAAAGTTCTGAACATTGACATCTTCTGTTCAGATTAGTCTCAATATCCCTGAGCTAGGCAGCTAAGCCCTCTGTGCAATATGGTAAGCAATTTGGACCAGCACCTACAGCTCTACTGCAGATATCAGCCAGGAAAAAAAAAAAAAATCTTAAATCTCACCTCAAGGTATTTCTGAGAACACAAAGACTATTTACCATTTTAGAGATTTTTGTGTTTTCTTGTGATAGTCAAGGGTGGGAACGCTGTTCCCACATACGCACCAGAAGAAAACTGGCCACAGCTGATGACCATAGCTAGGTGGGGAAGGGATATTGAAGACCTCTGCTCCAGTTTCCTAACTACTTTTCATATGTTCCATAAAGAAGCCTTGGAGAAGGAAGCAAGCCCATGTCTCCCTTTACCCAAGCAAATGTAAGTCTTATTGGACAAGAGAATCCTGTTGAGGCTTGCTTTCTTTCTGGTTCAAAAGCTGTTGAATTACTCCTTGAGCCATGGGGATGGTGCTGCAGAGTTGCCCATAGATCTAATCCTCTTGGGGTGGTAGGAGCTGGAGTCTAAGGAGGAGATCATCAAGACCCAGCAGACATTGCTGACATTTCCCCAACTCACATAAGTGCTTCTGAGAATCCAGTGCAAGGCCCTGAAAATTGACTCAGAGATCATTAGGGAGCCAGCAAAGTGCCTGGTACATGGATTGATGTTTTCTGAGAACTGCTGCAAAGGAAGCAGGTGGTTGCATCTGCCAGCTGCAGTTTTTCCAGATTCTGCTTTGAAGCCAGGATGAATGTTGTTTCAATAATTGAGTATGCAGGCTGCAGAGATATATCACAAGGATGGGTCCTAACTGGAAATGATGGCCTCCACTGCTTTTGCAGGTAGTGGGTCCAATGTCAGCTGGGTTTATAGATAGTCTGATCTCTTGCAGGCTCCTCTCAAGTGCAATGCAGTTACTATTGCAAATAAACTGGGATTCTGGTCGCACAGCAAGAGGAATGTGTCCAACTGGCAGAGAGAATAAATACTTCTCCAAACAGTCAGTAATCAGTTAACATTGCTCTAAAACAAACATTGAGAAATCACAGCACTTTAGCAATTAAAGGTCCAAATTTGCAAAATTAATTAGTGTTTCCCACAGCATAGCAGTCTACTTATGAACAGCTCTATTGTAAATGTATGATGCTCTAATATGAAAAGAGAGCATTCTTATGTTAATTATCTAATTAACTAATCTGGGCACAATTAGCAGCTGAAACAGCACAGCATTACACTCTCTTCCTTCTTCCCTTCCGGATTCAAGATTGCCTTTAAACACGTACTTTGGAGTGCCAGGGGACCCTGGTGACAGGGATTGCTACCACGTTAAGCAGACCTCAGTGCCAGCAGAAGTTCCAGTGAGCGGGCACTGAAACAGGAGAGGCAGTAATATCTTTGGCACGTAATTTAGGAGGGGTAAAGTCAGCTATTTAATCTCACCCCTAAAGCTAGCCAGCCCTCCAGGGAAGCCATCCTTGTCACTTCACAGAAAGTCAGCATGAAATGCTCAAGAATACAGTTGTCTGTTTCTCTCTCCGTTTGGAAACCCAACACCACTTCACCAGACCCCCCTGAGAGCAGTATTTTCCAAAGGATGGATCAGTGGCTATTTTGGAGCTCTGAAAATAGAGAGTCTCTTTCATTTCTACTTTGCTGCCAGAATAGCTATTGACTTCACTAAAGTTTACTGTGGCATGAAGAGAATTAGCACTGCATGCAGATCTCTGACAAAAACTTACCAGGGAGAAGAACATTTGCTGAAAGAGTCTGAATCAGTCTCAGAGAATGGATTAGACAATGTCTCAAAGTCCTAAATCAGATTACATCACAATGGTCCTAAATCAGGGGTAGAAATGAAAGAAGAATATTCATTTCAATATTTTCATGTTTGTATATTTCTACATCTGAATCCCATGGCCTTTTTAATGCAGGAATTTGGGTTTGTGTTCAGGAATTAAAAAGGGCAGAGAAAGGAAACATAAGATAAGACTAACAAGTTCTATACAGAATTGTACAAAATGTTGATACATTTTAAATATTTTATCTTTCTTTTGGGGTGTTTTTGTTTTAAAGTTCTGTTTGTCTGCTAGTTTTGGATTTTTCGTTAAGAAATTTTAGGTAGATCTACTGTAGTGCTCTGCCTCTCCCACTCATTCAATGCTCTCTGACAAGGAAAGGAGTAGCAGTCACACACGTTTGCCTATGTAGTGCGAGGCTGGTTTTGAGACAGTGCTGATCTACTGTGCATTATAGAACTACAAAAAAAAAATTCTATTGGGAAGAACTGGAGTAGTTAATCTAATCCAATACCAGCAAGATCTGCTGCACTAAATCTGCTCATTCTGGACTTGTCCTCTTGAGTTCTGAACATCTCCAAGGATGGAGACTCCAGCACTTTTCCAGCCAATCTGCTCCACCTTTTCCTGCTCTTCCAGTGAAGAAAATGTCTTAATAGCCAACTGGAATTTCCTGTCTTCCAGGCTGTGTCTGTTGCCTTTTGCCCTTTCACTGTGAATCTCTCATAAGAATCCGGATTCATCTTCACTACAGCTTCCCAACAGGTAGCTGCAGCAGCCAGGAGATGTCCCTTCAGCTGTTCCTTTTCCAGACTAAAATAAACCAGCTGCTTCAGCTTCTCCTTCCCCATCACTTGCTCCAGCCCCCCACCACCCTGGCAACCCCTCCCTTGGACTCACTCTGGGTGATTGATACCTTTCTTGTGCTGAGAAAGGCAGAACTGGACTCAGTGCTCCCACTGACCTCTGCCCAGTGCCATGTCATGGGGAATGGTCAGTCCTGCAGGTTGCTGACTGCACTTCTGCCCAGGCAGCTTCACAGAGGTGTTCTGTTGGAAGGCTGCAGCACTTTGGTGGACAGGTTCTGAGAAACCTGAGCTAATACTGAGGTTGGCCTGGCCTCCACAGAGCAGGGATGCAGTAGGCAAATGCCAGATGTCCCTCCTGCATAGGTTGTTATGCAGGTCTGGGCAGCTCCTCAGTGGGCTGCAGTCACAGGCACCCACCTGCAGCACAGGACCCAGACCCTGCACAGAAAAGCCCAAAAAGTAGATCTACACGGACCAGCAAAGACTTTGCCCAAAGTCTGAGAACTCCAGACTGATCCCTGCTTCATCCCAGCATAGTTCACAGCATACCCCAAGTGCATAAATCCCACAGGGAGAAAGAATGAATCATCTCAGCAGTAGCATTGCACTGGTGAAACTCCTAACACAAGTAGCCAGAAGCTGCCTTGCCTGTTCTCAGGTCCAAGAAGAGGCACTTGCATTTGTCCTTACTCTGAGTAGTCATAACCAGAGCCTTAGACTATGAGTAGCATATGTGCAATGCAGGGGAAGGGGGAAAAAGCTATACAAGAAAAGAAAATACAAGAGAGAGAAGAGAGAGGAGATGATTCCCAGACACCATCACTAGGTCACGTATCCTCTGGCATGTATTATGTAAGTCAGCTCATATTTAAACCTCTCTCTTAGTTCTTATGCTAACTTGTTCATAGAGGGTAATCCTGTGAATGATGTGCTTCTGGCATGATAGCTAACCTAGGAAAGGACTTACTACATTGTATTTCCTTGTGGAAAGAAAGGAGACTGATTCTTCCAGGACCTTCCAGTGCTGGCCACCTATTAATAGCTTTCATCAAAGTGAATCATCATCCTCGTCTCTTAAACAATGACTCATGAATTAGCCACACAAATAATTGCATCTACTGACCTCTATAAGCAGAAATAAAAATTTTAAAAAGGATTAAAAAAACCCACAAAAAATCAAAAACAAAACCAAAACTACATAAGTCATATAAAGCTCCATCATATCAATAATTAACCAGAATTGACTAATAGGATGACAAAAATAACTACCTGCCTTTGCTGTGGGATAAATCAGCATACTTAATGCATGTTATCAAATGCTACCACTTTTCCATATGTTTTATTTGAGCCTTGTGTGATTTGTATAAATGCATAAGAACCCTTCTGAATCTCTCCAGCTGCCTCAGAAGGTAGCATGAGATGCTCTGGATACCTTTACTACACTATTTCTAAAGCATGTCTTTGGGGTAGTAGAGACTTTTCTTACAGGCTGCAATGAGGCTAGACACCTACCAGCTCTCCAGTCAAATACAAAGTCAAAACCTCAAATCCCAACTCTTTCATAACACACCAGAGCTCCAGAGTTCATGGTGGCCTCCAAATACCACGAGAATAATTGTCCTACCTACTCATGAGAAATTACTGCAGCAAGAATCTTAGGGAATGTTTTATAATATGTCTTCATTTCAGGAAAATTCTCTCCTCTTTTGAGGGACAGTCACAAGTACCTTAGGGGCACAGCCCTCAAATTTCAGTCATATCTACAATAATTTGCCAAACCAAGTTTTCAAGCTAGAGGCACTAGAATGCAGCTGTGTGCCCTAGCAGGGATTTTACCACTGTGCAGATCCTTTGGAGCTCCACTAAGGACACCACGGAGTCCAGTAAGGCATCTGTCTACAGAGAGCCTGTTTTTTGTCTAGAAACAGCCATTTCAGAATTTCTTCTTTATCCACGTCATTATGGAAAATATGTAGAAAAACAGCACCCTGTGACTTACATTACAAATTGCTATTAAATAACAATCTCTGAATTTTGCTACATGAGTGCAAACTTTTATCATCAATCCAGAGGAAAAGTATTTATCATATATACATAAGAGACACTCATGACCTGCTTATGGATATCCCACAAGCTGGAAAAAAAGACACCATGCAGCATTAATCAAGCATGTGATTTTCTGGTTTATTTCTTGGACACAAGTCTTGATGATGTTTTTTTTGGGAAAGATCTTCATGAAGTTGTGAATATACTGAAGTTTATCGTCTTTTGGGACCTCTAAGCAAGTGTTTCCAAATTCCATACGTTAACACATCCATACAATTTGTTACAAATATTCCTAGTTTGTGCCAGAAAGTTTATAACAAGATGCTGGCTGGCTACCAAACCACTAACTCTCTAGGACTGGCTTAGGGACAATTCAGTGTGTTATTTAGTGAAAGAGAGTATATGGCCTATGAAAGCCTGTAAGACTCACTTCACGACGTGGTTTACTCACTCAGTGATCTTGCTTGGCAGCTCCCTGCTCAGCGTGGAACCCCACCCAGGCCAGCTATGCTGCACCCAGACTGTCATCTGAGCCATTGACTCTCCTTTTTGCCTCAGATGGTCTCAAGCTGCATTCAGACTCTCCATTTAGAAATAAAGGCAAATGGTGTGCACAGACATCACCCTTTATATAGGATGGAGTGCTGATGCCCTGCTCTCATTCAGCAAGCAATTATGAAGGCTGCATTTAGTGGTAAAGCTGAACTTCTGTAATGCTCACTGATACATCATTTTAGGGTTTGGGTTTTTCTTCTTTTTCTGAGAGGATGATCAATACCATACTTTCCCTTTCTATACTGCCTTTCATCCCAAAATACTTCCCAGTTTAAACATATGTTTACAGAAACATTTTTAATATGTTCCTGAGCCATGGGAATAACAGAAGCACTTTGGGGTAATGTGCAAAGCATCACTGCTTTTAAATTGAAGTGGGGAAGCAATGAATATTGCCTTTACCTGGAACACAAGGGTAATTAAAATAACTGGAACATCAGGTTAATTAAAAATACTCTATGACCTAGGAAGATTGTTACTGAGTCCAAATGATCAGATCCCTCTTTTAAGACTGTCCACATAAAGGCATTTTTTGTGTAAAAAGATACTGGTACTTTTCACATTTTAAAAAAAATAGTTGCACAGATCTATACAAGGTGCTTCTGGACTCAAAGGAGATCTCTGTGCATGCTGATTCTTCATGCAAGATAAGGATTTTATTTTTGTAGAATTCCATTTCTTTGAACTATTAGCCCTCCTACCCAACCCCCAAGTGTTCTTCTTTGATTTAAGATTACAGCTGAGTTAGTTTCAGGATTATCTTACAGCACAGAGCAAAAACTGTGTCAAGGACCCAAAGAACACATAGGAGGCTGTTATTGATGAGTTATCCTGTAACCACCATAAAGAGGCTGTGCATTTTGCCTTTTCCTCCTACCTTTGAGTATTGGCTTATCTGGTTTTTCAGAGGTCTCATGGAACATTCAAAACTATCTCCTTTATTTTTCTTTGACATCTGCCACATTGCTTATGCCGAGGATTCCACTGAGCTGGAACACCTGTAAGCCTAATGAAGATTTTCTACAAATCTTAAGATTTGAGACATAGGTCAGGGATGACATGGACTGAAATGAACAAAATAACTACCAAGACCTCAGCATTCCTGTCATTTAGCATGGTAACCTTCAGCAGCCAGAGGGGAGAAAATACAGCAATCCTCATTCAGAGTAGTTGCCTGCCTCTATTGTCTCCCCTGTTAAGTCAAATTTACTGTTATTCTTGTAGTTTAGATATTACTGGAATAACAGTGACTCCAAAATACACATGTTCTCCAGAGACGTTAATCACTAAATCTTTTTTGTTTCTATTTCACTAACACTTGTACAGCAGATAAAGTCATCCATGGATCTGTGTTCTGCTTTACTGGTGTTTAAGCCATATGTTGATATTGATATTTTGGAACCAAAATGAGGCAATAAGCAAGATAGAATTTATTGCAGCTCATCTTAAAGTAGCAATTCTCAATCCCTAACGATGCAGGTTAATACCTCTTAGGGAAGGAGAGAAACTTTTTAAATGTTGCTCCCACCTTGTTCATCTCCATCACTGAATGCTTTCTGCATTCTGACAGCCTTGGGAGGAGGGTGGTGTTTATTTCATGTCAGTAGGAACATGGGGATTATATAGAGTAGATGGGAAAGGGTCAAAAGGCAATAATTGCTTGCATGGTGATGATTATCTGTTTGGGTTGATTTGATTGGTCGTCTTTCCTTATTCCTGGGAAATGGACACCTGAAGCATTGCAACCAGCTGGATTTAGGCAATCATGCCAGAACTGCAGAAAAATTTGCTCTTTCTCTTTGTGGAGTTGCCCAGGCCCATTAGCTCAGGCAAGGGCACTTTCAGACCAAAATGTGAGAAGTTGGGTTGTGAGGGAGAGAAGATTTCTGCAGTCAGAAGCAGAACAGAGATCAGGGTAATCACACCTGGGAGAGACACAGGTCCTAAATACAGACATCTTAAATGAGCTTGGCTCAAGGGGTGCTGCAAACCCCCAGCAGAAAGTATTTGCAGGATTCAGTAGTAAACATGGCCAGTTTTGGTGGAGCTTCTTGTCAGGATAACCAGAGAGACAGCAAAGCATGCTGTGCTGGGCTCTGTGGGAGCCAGGGGACTGTAGACATGGCCAGAACAAGAGCATCCACATGGGTGTAGAAAACCAGCAGAAGGGAGTCAAAAATATTACACCAAATAAGAATGGGGTGGTGGACATCATGTAAAATGAGGAGAATCCTAACTTTGAAAGTCACAGTTCATGTCTGGTAGGGGCAGGAGTGCTTTTATGGCACCAGCTTTCAGGGATGTTCTTTAAACCATTTGTACTATGCAATGAACATTCATACTCTATTCAAATATTCCTTACCCATTGCCTTCTTAAAATCCATTGTTTTTCCTAATAGACAGGAAGAGTTTGAAGACACCTTCTGGCATGTATCCAGCAGTCTTGTGCTTTCTCCAGGTATTTCAATAATGAGGAAACAGCAATAGGGGCAGGTCTGTGACAGCTGCTGCCTCAAGTGCCATGGGGCACACAGGTTGTACAAGACTATGCCAATGACATTTTTCTTCCCACGTTTTCAGTCCTGATATCTGGTAAATCTGCATCTGAGATAAATAGCAAATACTGCTATAAAAACAATTCTCTGTACCAGAGCAATGCAGAAATCAGTAGAATACCTATTTTTCTTCATAATTCTTTTCATCTTTATTTCCAACCCAAAAGAAATAAAGTTTTAAAGATACCTTTGAAATTAATGAAGTCTTTCTTATTCAATTCAGCCTGGAAATAGTTAAATTGATATTTATGCAATTCATCATGGCTCTGCAGCCTACCATCACTCAAAGAAAACTTTCCCTTATAGGAGAGGGGAAGTTTATGTAGCTGCAGTCTTGGATTACATTGATTTAGTCCTGAGGCAATACAGATGCCAATTATATGATACACATACCATACATCTTTAAATTCTCTGTAAAACAATCCCTGAGAAATAATTGTTATTATCATTCTAGTCAGGCACTGAATATACAGCCAGCACAGTTCCTTACCTGTTGATACAAAACTAAACTTTTGGTATGTCTGGCAACAGTTTCATTCCTTCTGAGTATTAGTTACAGTACAGCAATCATGGATTGGTCTGTAAAAGAACTTTAACTCCTTTACTAAGAACCTGTCAGCCTACATGCTTCCATATCATATCACTTGAAGTGTTAAAGTAATTTCTCATCTTCCTCTTCTTTTTCTCTTTACACTATGACTTCTTTGGACTCTCTGGGTTTTCACTAAATTCTTTGTGATCAGTAAGTGCCAATTACTCTTATGCAAAGAGCTAAACAAATGAAAATTTTAATTTCATTGAAAAAGAACAGGATTTTATTTTAAAAGTCCAAATAATTTTTTTGAAGGCATAAAAATTTTTGTCCTTCAGACTGTAGAGTCTGATCATTAGAAGACTAACTGAGACAATTTCAGTTGATTGAGGCATCTTTTTATAGTATGACCAAAGAGATTTTTTCAAACTTTGCTACCCAACTCAAATTAACTTACCCAGTTTTAAAAAGTACCATTTTACCTCACCTACTTATTGTGTAGACAAAACCATGTGATACCTCAGTTAACTCACATTTACATTAATGTCATCCTTGCCACTGTGGTTGCCACCAGTCTGTACCTCTGTACCCCTTCCCAAGGTGGCATCATAATCTCTTCTAGTATTCCCAGTATTTCAGTTTTTCACCTGATTTAAGTCACAACAAACTTTTTAATTAAATAACTTTCTTCATATAACTGTCTCTAAATCTTTAAATCTTCATATAAGAATCATGATTGATAGCCAACAAACAACCTCATGTTAGAAAAAATATTAATAGGGCATTAAACCTATATGAATGAAACTAGCAGACACATAAGGAAAAAAAAATTTACAGCCATACTCTCAATGCTCTCTAATTTTGTTCTGAAGACAACAGACAAAATACCCTCATTAATGAACTCAAAAATACTTTGAAACTCGATGAAACATTACTCTGAAGAGCTTATTTGTCATTCTAACCTATGACCTATAACAATAACTAAATGTGAGTCAAGCCTATTCTAATGAAAATTTCTCAAACTTCCCTTCCTTGCAGCATCCCAGCTTTGTTAAAGTAATCTCAGATGTAAAGCTCTACAAACCAGGAACCTGACCATGCCTGAGGAATAAATGCAGGACCTGACAGCACATCTTCACTGTCACCAGCATGGATGCCACAAACACACAGACCAGGAGGTGTAGGACCATGGAACCTTCCTTCCTCATTGAGACCACCCTCAAGAAACCAGGTCATCACTGCTTCCCAGAGCAAACTCAAAAGTTGAACAGTACAGGACAGTGATATTCAGGTACCAGTAGGAGAGTACTTTTCACTCTCCAAAATATAACACCATTAGTCTCTTAATCCTGTTATTTGAGAGAGACATCAACTTTCAACATGAGCCTGGAAATAAAAATCCCTAGTTCTACTGGTTATCTGAAAACCATGGATTCATTACAGCTGCAAGGTTTATGTCACAACTTTCCCCACTGCCTACCACTTACTATTGCTTTTTTGCCATGGACAGCCCTGGCTCTCCATTGCAGCCCTCAACATTTCTTAGTGATTGCTGAAACAATGTCAGCCTCACTTGAAAATTACACTGACTACAAGCAGACAGACTGAGGTGTGATTTCAGCAAACTTTTATGCACATGACTACCTACAAGAGAGGCAAAGAAGACATTCACATTAGGAAAGCTTCCTGTACTATGATTCTGAATAGAAGAATGGGCATCGTATCATGAAAAAAATTGACAATTTTAAACCAAGAAATTACTTCATTCAAAGCTTCATGATTGTAATATTCTAGGGATTTTTATTGTATTCAAGGTAACAGAAGTTCTATAGTCTTTGAAAAGAAAGAAGTTTTTTCCAAGGAACACCTGACTCCATAGTTTTCTTTACCAGCAGAAAATATATTGCCAAGTGTTTATGCAAAAAAGGAAGGTAACAGTAATAGAGCTGGATAAAAGGGATCATCAACATCAGTAGGCTTTCTAAAAAAAGTCCCTTCTACTGTTACACACAGGATATCTGATCTGAGAACTACTGCAGGATAAAACTCTAAGGTAAGTCCATGCTAGACAACAGAAGAAATAACACAGATCAACATAAAAGGGAACTTTTTGGATCCTATTCCAAAGCACTCTGTTAAAAACTACGTAAGCTCATTCACACTTTGAAATCTAATCATTTGGTTCATTCCCTCTGTTCTATTTCAGCCAGGATATCTGTAAGATGTCTACCCACTGTTAAATTGGTAACCTTCTCTGAGCAAAATTGATCATTGTCATGACTGCTACTTTTCCTTTATCATTCAAGTAATCCTGAACTGTATTATGGCAGGCTTTCTGATGTGAATTTTATTTTCTGGTTGTCTTTGCTTTTCATCTGCTGTCATGTCTTTTCCTGGGGACATATTTTGCCACTTGGGAAATTCTGAGGAGATAAAACACTGTGCAATTCAAAATTCTTAACAGTCCAGAGCATGTGTGTTTGCATTTGTGGAGGTTCTGTATTTATTCTCTGTCTCCCTGGAAAAGCTCCTAGCTTTTTATTTCTAGCTCATCTGTGGCACTTCATTTGTAACATGCTACAGGCTTCCAAAGACAGACACAACACAAAAAGGGAGAGGGAAAATGCTGAGTTCATCACCATAAATTATTGATGTTCCTTCTACTTAACTTACTCATCAGGATTCATTGTTAATGAGGTGTGGATTTTAGTTTTAAATTTGCCATGAAACCAGATGATTTTTAAGGCTGCTTCCAACCCAAACCATTCTGTGATTCTGTGTAGCACTGCAGGCATTCAATTTGAAGCACTGCATTAAAGAGGATTTCTCCCAGTGTGTGTCTCTGGTTCCATTTTCTGCAGTAGGTCTCTGCAACTGTGACTTGGCAGGCACCAGTGGTATTTATCCAAAGCACAGAATGCAATAGGAAACAGAAAGACAAGAGGAAGATTTTTATTATGTAACTGATAAAATGCAGAAACAGATGCTGTGCAATTGCTCTGGAATTAGTTGATTTATTTAAAGGGTTAATTGACTCATTGTATTCCTATGGGGTAAACTGGAATTCAGATGAATTGCAGTGATCCAGTGTCTGGGAGCACCAGGAAATCTGCCAACATACACTACTTTTTCCATCTTCCAGTTTGCAACTAGTTTAAATTAGGGTCAGGTGCTGCTGCTGTTGCTGTTCCTGATGCTAGACTTGCACTGCCTGTAGCAGAACCAGAAGGTGGCTTGTGGGCTGGGGTCAAAACTGGAATATTCTGGGTTAAACAGCCCAAGTGAAAAATGGGAGGGAGGTGGGAATGAGCTGGTTTGGGTTTACCCCAGAGGAAGTTTCCACCAAAGCATACTGAAAAAATAAAATTGAATGAAAAATTGATTTGCTTTAGGGTTTTTCCAGAGGGCTTCAGAAGAGGAACCATCTGAACTGAAACCAGTGGGAGCTTTATCCACAGCTGTGGGAGGATCAGGCACAAACCAGTGCAGCATCTTTTTGAAAATATCACTTGGCCCATTGTGTGATGGGGCTCCACTGGACTGAATGCCACTTTCATGGATCCACGTGTCACCTGCATAACTCCTGATACAGATAGCAGCCCCAGACTACTGTGCAGGAAAAACAGTCCAAACAATGAGAGGCTGAAGTTCAAAATCCTAGTCCATCACCCACCACCCTGAGACTCTGGGAAACCTGTATTTTCTGACTGTCACAGCTCCTTATCTGTGAGTTAATACTTGCAGGTCACTGTCTTAAAGATCTATTGCAGAAATAAATACATTATAGCTTATACAATGGGTACAAGATCAAATGAGTAGCTAGGAAAGGCAGCCATGAACATCCTGGATTCTTTTCATCC
The DNA here is from genome assembly GCA_034509425.1 of Eopsaltria australis. Classification (NCBI taxonomy): domain Eukaryota; kingdom Metazoa; phylum Chordata; class Aves; order Passeriformes; family Petroicidae; genus Eopsaltria; species Eopsaltria australis. The sequence goes on from JAVTVJ010000009.1 coordinate 757,933, forward strand.
TAAATCAGGCAAACTAGCAATTAAATTGGCCTTCTTCTGATACACAGTAAAAAGGAGTAGGGAAAAAAAGAAAAAAAAAAACACTTAAAGAGCTGCTCCTAAAAATATAGAATGTATTTTAATTATGAAGGGGAATTAATTTTAGATTGACTGAGGAAAATCTCATGGGGCATTCAGCCAACTCATCCATCTCCTATCACCAGAGAATTTCAGCTTTCCAAAGAGCCCTGTAACATACCACTTCTTGGGATCTTCTCTGAATACTGAGCTTATTATCTTCTGACTCCTTCATTATCTGTCACTGACATAAAATGCGGCATGTACTCCTAAGGAAATTAAACGCTGAGGAAAAAAAATGCATTAGGCTATCTAATCACCCTTCCCCTCCCCTTTCCAGGACTTCTCCCTACTGTATCATCTTTGCCCTTCAGCCACACACAAAACCTTGTCAGCTTTGCCACTGCTCTTTCCCTTTCTGTTCCTCCATTTGCTGACACTTTGTTCCTTAAATTAAAAATACGTAGCAATATGTGAATTCAGCTGTCTGGGACAGTGTCAGGTGAATGAGGACATGATGCTATTCAGACAATGTATGGTCACTATTATCCAAAAGGGCTGAGTGCTCTTCATCTTGGCCTCCAGAAGTGTGATTAAAACTCATGGTCCAAGCTAACTCAAAAAACCCACGCACACATGGCTCCTTGGTGCTCTGTCCCAGCACCGATGTGAGTGCTCAGGCTCTGTGCCTACAGCAATGGAGAGCTTTTGGAGAGTGAGATGTACCCCAGGCCTTGCCACTGGAAGATGCCTTTGAACAACTCTGTCCACCCCAGTACCTTGTCTTGTATAAGGAGATGCCCTTCATCAGCAGCCACTGCATGAAGTACTCGGTGCTGGTAGCAGTGCTAACACCCATAGCACAGAACTTTCTAGTCTAATCCCAGGAACTTTATGTCTGTTAAATGCCCTTATTCACCTCAGTTTTCTCTTATTTTCTGTAGTACCTATATTTGCATTGCTCATTGCAGTTCAGACATCTCCCTGTATTCTAAACCATCTCAAACTCAACTGCTGCCTTCAGCTGCACACCCACCTCCCGCTGTTTCACCAGCTGCTCCATGAGTAGCACTGCTGCAACACCCAGATTAATGGGCAGCAATTTTGCTTCTTTTTGCTTTTGTAATACATCTGAAAGTTGACTTCTTCCAGTGGCACAGTCCCACAGCACTCTCCTGTGGGTGCCTCCCTTCACCATATTGCACTGTCCCTCGGGACTTCTCCACCCTGCTTGGATATTGCATAGTGCCCCGTGCTGAATGTGACAGTGCTCTCTAATGGAAATTGAATTGAAAACTGCAAATTGTGACATTTCCTGAGCAGCAGTCTGGGAGACTACGAACTATTTTTTTATTCAAATTATTTTTAAAAATAAAAGTATGTTTAAAATTTCAGCAGCTGCAGATATCAATAGCAATAAGAAAAATGGAAGAAATCAAAACTATTAGCATAGTTTCTAACTGAAAGAAAAGTGTCACTTTAAAATAGTACTGTGGAGAGCATAGGGATTTTCTTTTACTGGAAAAGAAGATTGGATTTTAGAACAGAAAAAAAGCATATGAAAAATACAAACGAAATCTAACAAATAAAACAGAAATAATTAGGAAAAATTGCACCAAGAAATGGAATTTTAAAAGCCTTCCAAAAACTGTGCCACTGACCTTCCAAAAGTTGAGATAAACTAGACTCACTCCAGCTGTGGGGTAGCTAATGGTTCCTGCCAGCTGAGGATGTGGAGCAGAATATCTGAGTTTTCTGATGAAATTATAATCAGAGTAGAAAAGAACAGATTATTCAGTCCTCTTCAATAACACAGGAAATCTTTCACATAGGACATAAGAAAGTGTATCTAAAAACATGAAAAGGTGCAAAGTAGTGGGTGAGAACCTGTGCTTTTCTCCTTTTCCAACACCAGGGTTCTGAGGTGCTTCACAGCCCCATAAAGCAAAGCAGTACATTTTGCTGACCCCTTAAACAGCAAACTCACTGCCAGTGGCTGGCTCAAGGCAGGACAAGATCCACCAGCAAAGCCACTGAAAATGAGCCTTGGGCTCTCACATCATGCTGATGTAAGTTGAAAAACATGTGAGATATTTGGGGATAGTTTTTAAGATATCCTCATCTCGATTAAATGCATATTTTTGTTAGTATATTAACTAGTATCTATCAAATATTTAAGAACTGCAGATTTAGAGCACAGTCATGCAGTGATTGATTGGCTTAAAAAACTTCGCTGTAGTTGGGATGGCCTTAAGCTCTTTGCAGGAATTCTATTCCAAGCAGAGTGACACAACTTTGATCATGCATGACCAATCCTAAATTCCTCTACTTTTAAATAATTTTTAATTATTTTGTGTTTGTGCTTCATAGTTGTTGTCCAGTCTGCTAAGACCTGCTGATCCTCTTTTGAGAGTATTTTCATTTATTAATGTGAAGAGACCTTGTAAATTCACACTTAGTGATTATTAATTTTCCTTCTGCTCTAGACAGTTCTTCGTAGAGTGTCTCATTTGAAGATTTTTTTAAATCTCTGTTCATCTTATACTATTAAACTGTTGTCTTCACCATGCAGCCAAACCTTGCTATAAGGATCTTGCTATAAGGGAACCTAGAGTTAATGCTTGAGGTGGTATTCATGGAACTGACAAACTTAAACACAGTTCCCTGGAAAGAGAGTACACACCAAAAAAAGTACATTGAGCTGTAGGATATTGGCTGATTATCCTAAATGTGTAAATATTAGTGTAACATGTTGAGCAATATGGAGGGAAACTGTGATCAGAAGTTGCAGAAAGCTGCTTTGGAGCTGAAATCCTACTCAGGTAATGAATATGCTGCTGTCATACCCTCCTGCTCTCACTCCCATTTTGTTATCCCTGGCTGTCAAACAAAATAAATGGCACATCTCTTGTGAAATCACATCTACATTAACTCCAATACTTTTTCACTATTTTTAAATTATCTTATATATATTATAGCTCTTTAATTAGACATGCGGACAACATGGCAACAGATCAAACTGTTGGATGGTTTCTGAGATTCCAGTTGCTTATGTCAGTGTCATTTTCATTTCCTCAACAACCTTTTTGCAATTTAATTTTTTGATTAACTTTCTGAGGCTCCCTGCTACCAAAGCATTCATCCTTAACACTATTCCCCAAGTGAAATAAACCTAAGGTGATATTGCAGCCTCTATGCCATGCTTGCAGCCTTGCAATTATGGCTGACACTGCTCCCAAAATGTTTATGATGTTTAGAGGTTTTTTAGAAAACAGAAAAAGTTCTGTAAAAACATCTTCCATATATTGTTTTTTTTTCATCAGATACATGCATAAAGAGCCTCCTAAATTCTCAAATTGGCAAATGATGATTAAAAAGATTGTTTCCATATTGTCCCAGATGACTGGGGGAAGAATAGGGAAAGTAGGAAACCAAAAATTAAAAATTACTAGCCACTAACATTTCTATTGTAAACAACTAAGTATTAAAATAAATTTCTCAAAAAGATAACTTCCAAGGAAAAAAATTCAAAACAAAAATCCAGTTATACCCCGTTCTCCTCAAGCCAGTTTTTGCCCTTTGCTCACTCTCATCCTCTACCACTCTGTGTCCACCTTAAATTGTAACATGCCTACAGAGGAGATTTACTTTGTCCTGATTGTTCTACAGACACAATGCCAAATATAAAAATACACAGCAATAGCAACTTGCTGGTCACATGTGCTCTGAAATGTCATCTCTTTGACTGAGACAGAGGGAACCAGAATTGTAAGATTATCACGGAAAGCAAAGCCCTGAGTAGGAAAACAGAAGGGTCAGTGTAGCTTAAAGTTATCAAACAACATGTTTTGGGTTGGGTTTGGGTTTATTCAGATTATTTTCCATAACCCATAGTTTAGCATTACTAAATCAGACCTTTCAAAGCCAAAATAACTCATAAAGTACTTAAAGCCCACAAATTTGTTTGATGAATTCTCATGAAGGAGAGCGAAAGTTAAATCCATACAGTTTGCTTTGCTGCATTTTGTGCTTTTTTAATGAAAGAACTGAAGAGTCCTGTTGAATTTAATGATTGAGTGAATACATAAGTCAATGTAATATTATATTCCAATGAAATACTATATGCAGATGAAAACAAAGTAAGTGCCAATGTCAAGTTCATCTCTGGCCTGCCTCCCCTCTGCTTCCTAAGTCATTACCTAGTATTTATTTACAAGACCGGAGAAAAAAAATCTTGGAAAAATAAAGGCTTTGTGCTCAGATTTCAGGCATGAAATGGTGTCCCACTGTGTCATTTTGGATTTGGCATTTAAAAGCTTACAGTGTGTTTGCTTGAACAGTCCCATTTTTCAAGAAGAGGAATTTAGTTCTTTGGAATCTGACAGTCTCAGAAGAGCTGCTCAGATGTTTTTATTAATTAGTTAATATTTGTGCAATGCTTAAAGTATCAGGCGTTGTATAAATGTTAAGTTATGGAATTTGGTTCTACAATTAAATGGCAATTATAAACAATGAAAAATACATATTTATATATTTGCTAGGAATTTACATGAGTATGATATATTTGATAGCTTAGCAGAGAGCTCCTAATCTATCAAAAGCCATATAAAGTTTAGGGATATGGCTAACAGCCTATTTAAATAACATAGCAAAAGTCATATTTTCTCGTGTTTTCATGTTAGCCTTTAAGGCTCCAATTAAAAGCAATTTAAGAACAGAACTTCCACATCTGATTTTCCCACACAGTTGCCATCTCCTAGACCTCTTACACAAGTAAAATAAAAATTTGCCCCTGAAATCACATTAAGTGTGCAAATTAAGAAAAAATAACTGCACACTCTCAAGTTTGGCTTACAACCTACAGTCTTGAAAGCTTCCAGCTCATCTGTTGACATTACAAAAGATACAAGTACCAAAGAAGCAGAAGAAAATGCTGAGTGCCTTTTTACTTTTCCAGGCTTTTCCTTCTACATATGACTGTCAGACTGTTGATGAAAAGACTCTTAATGAATCAACACTCTCGCAACAGTGTCACTAATGAACTACTGGTAACTGGAAAAGGAGACTAAAAATACTCTGTGTCCCTTTAGTGCAGAGTTATCTTATCAATATGCTGTAGCCAGAACTGTTAGGCTGAAAAATGCATTTACTTGAGAAAATAACATCATGAAGCAGAACCAGGGTAACAACAACAGTTCTGTTGCCAGAACACACTTGTAGTTGGTGGGTGGCTTGTATAACTTGAGCGCTTAATTAAGTGTATTTTTCCAATAAATACATTGGACATTAATTTTTACTGGTGGCTAAATATCTGCTAAGTAGCTACCCTGTCTCTTAGGCAACCAGGCTAGATCTTAATAACTTGCAGGACAAAAGAGCAACAGGCCAATAGGGTCTGGTAAGGATGTCAGCATTTCCATTATAAACCCCATTTTAGCACTGGGGAGGGTACTCTAATTTGAACATTAAAACATGCTGGGGATAGCTTTTATCCAGGAGTGATTTTCTGGTTTCTGTTTTTCTAATAAGAGCCATTTGCATCCATTTGGAAGAATCTTAAATGTATGGAGCTTGCAGGGGGGAAGAAAAAAGCTTAAACAGAGAATAATAAAAAAAAAACAAAAATAAGGAAGCACTAAAACAGAGTGTACTTCAGGGTTTAAATGTAATATTGAGCCTCCATGTTTGACTCAGAGAGGCTGACACCAGCAACAGTGAAGCTGAACAAGGATGGGCCCAAGGTCACGTGGGACCTTCAGGACACAGGTCTGTGCTGTGAAACCTGGAGGTGCTGATTTACAGTGATGCTATTGTTGGGCTGGGAGACCAGAGGCACAACATGCTGCTGTGATGGTGGGCTAAGGTGGCCCTTTGGAAGTACAGAATTAAACCAAATCCCTGGTCAGTCTCTAAATCCTAAGGATAGAGTACTCTCTCTTCGGTGGAGTTTGTGTGTTAAGGCACTGTTGCAGGCACTTTCTAATTCCAGCTCAACATAAATTTAAAATAGCCTTCACTTCCTTTGCTAAATATATTTTCAGAAGTTTTATATGTGTTCTGGATCAGCTATGAATCACCCAGTCCATATAAGAGCATTTCAGGTATAGATGAAAATGGTTCTCGTATATTTAGTAGTTTGATATATATTTAAAGCTTGTAAAGTTGTTTGTAACAAAAGCTGTTTTATAACTAGACTACATTATTACTATGAACTCAGCCAATAATATGTGTTTTAAACCTACCTGGGTACAAGTTTACAGCAGCAGTTCAGTCACCATCCACAACTGTAAAAAATAAAACAATAAAAAATAAATAATGCATGTAGGAAAGGCTGTCAGAATTCATTCAGGCAGTTCCATTTTATACACATTTCATTTCCTAGATTTTAAATACTGAAATATTGATTTATATTGTCAAGGCATCCTTAATGGAGATAGAAAATAGGCTTCAGAGACCTTACAGACTCTCAAATACCCTCAAACAGTACAGAAAATGAGGCTTCTATATAGACATTCTAATTTTCAGGTGGTTTTTTTGTTTGTTCATTTGTTTTTTGTTTGTTGGGGCTTTTTTGGCTAACCTATACTTCTAAGATTTTCTATATAGCCTCTTTCATGCTGTCCCAGGCACTCTGTACTCCTTCAGGGTCACATCTGAAATTAGAAGGCCAGGCAGTTACTTGTCACTCAATCTCCCAAGAGGGAATGGAAAAGAACTATCCACAACAAAACATAGAAGTGCTCTCCTGCCAGAGACTGTGCTTACAGACCTTGTAGTGAAAAATAAGCCCACTGACACAGAGAGAAGGTTCAGTCCTTTGTCCATCACTAGAAGAAGCCAGCCACAACATAAGACAGACTGAAAACCAGAATTTTCTAAGTAAAGTTTGTTCATATTCTCCTACTGTTTCTCAAAAAGGCAGGAAAATGACTGGAAATACATTAAGTGGTAATTTCATGCACTCTCCAGCAAGTCTGTCCATTGCCTTCTCTACAAGTTTGCTGCTTCTCAAGGGCACTGACTGCCTTCAGCAGCTTTTACAGACACGCAGTGGGCCTCAGCTGCAGAATGCAGGAGGTGTTTCAGAAAGCATTATGTCTTTATTTTCATATGTTGCTGGAAAACAGAGTCATGTTATTCTCATTCCAGAGCAGAGGCACTGGGATTGAGGACTGGAATCAGACACTGGTGACAGCAGCCAGAAGATTGACCAGTGCTCAGCAGGTCTGTACCTTAGCAGGACCCTCCTGCCAGAGCTGCAAAAGCAGAGAGAGCCACAGGGGAGCTGCATTCACCTGGTTACAGCTTTAATTTTGCCAGCTCCGTCTAGAGTCACAGTGAGCAAAGCTCCCTGGAGCTCTGGTGCCAAGCAGAGGTTGAGGTGAAGCCTTCACAGCCATCCAAAATTTGCCATGCAGCAATGAGCTGCACTGCTTCTCCCCAAAGCAGGCCTTGGTACCTGTGTCTGCCAGCTGGAGGAACAGTCAGACTCTTCCCTGGTTATTTGCTTAGTAATGAGTACTCTCATATTGTTTGGCCACATTTTTTTAAGAGCTTCTGCCTCCTCTGTTTTACTGTCAGAGACTTGATGGCCAATTATATCTTTCAACAGTGAATGGGAACACTGTTCACTGTGTCTGCCTTCCCTATCAGCACTTAGATATAAAATCTTATATATGTGTAAAGGAGAAGAGAGTAAGTCCCATCAAAAATGACATGCTGGGATTTCAGGAGGATCCAACATCTCAAAATGAAACTTGAACAGCTGCTGGATGATATAACCTGAATAAAAGTAATTAAAAGAAAATGAGTTCTGCCCTCTTGTATCCTCCTGACTCATGCCTCATTTTCTACTTCAGGATTTAGGAAAGCAAACTATTTCTGTGTCCATCACCAGAGAGACATCACAGCAAGTTAATTAGAGCACATGACAGAGAGGTGCTATTTTTGCCTTCAAATAAAGATCTTTCGGTTGCATATGAACATTTTTCTTTCTGAAATAGGGAGAGAAAATTCTTAGCTACCAGCTCTCTCCCAAAGGTGTATAAAAATTATGCTTTTTCTACAGCTTGCAAGCTTCACGATTAGAATTGTCAACCGTGGTATATTAAAGAGGATACAGTCAGACTTGACTGATCAAGCTTAATTTAGCCTTATGTTTGTGTTTCTCAAACATGGTAAACAATTTTTTAGCATGTACATGCTTACTGACTTGCAGACAAAAAACATTTTTCCTTATTTGAATAAAAATGAAATCTACAAACTCATGACCTGTATATTAATTATGGTTTTTATATTCCATACCGCATTGCTTCAAGGACAGGCCTAAACACTAACATTTATTTATATGCCTTGATAAAGAATATCGCAGGCATTTACCACAGATAAACACTGTTGAAGCTAAAAGCCATATTTCCCCCTCAGTTTGGTATCTGTGTTGTCATGTGGAAACAGCAATTTGTATTATGTGGGGACTTCCCTTGACTGCAGCATCCAGAGTGCGCCTTTGAAATGTTTGTTTCCCAGACTGTGTGTCTAAAGCTGGATGACCAAATTCATATTCAACAATCTGAAACCTGTGAGTGAAAACATTATCCAAAAGCAGATGTCACTGATCATAATTCTTCACTATCCAAGCTCTTTTTCCCTTGGCCTTTCCTTACCTTCCACTCCCTCCTCAGAAAGGAGGGCCACAGCACTCAAGGAAACAGACCTACCTCATAGCTTAATGAGATGTCTTGGCCCATTAGGGGATCCACAGCAAACAAACATCACCAGCAATTTATAAAAGGAGCTGTGCATAAGCAGTCATAGGTCAGGAAGCTTGTTAATATTTTTATGGAGATAATGGCCCACACTACGCCACCAGTTAGCATTCAGAAGGACTCAGCTCTAGTTTTTGTCTTGATGATTTACCTACAACCTAGAAGTACTCAAAGGAGGCCTTGGGTTATAGCTTCTGTCTCTCTTGAAGTCTTAGGGACCCTAGACCAGGTGATGGTCTCAAGCAAGGGCCCACATTTCTCTGTCCAGTGATCCAAAAACCTCCAAAAAACCATTTCCAATTTGGAGACCACATTAAAAAAACAATGGGTGAGAGATACAGTACATGGAGAAATGTTGTTAAAGTACATGACCAGATGAGGAGAAAAACCAGAACCATTGTGATGGTTTTATGGACTTTCTGAATATATTCCTAAGTGTCACGCAATTTTAACATTGCTCTGACAGGTTAATATGTGCAACTTGTCTCCAGGGGCTAAGATTAAGTAGCAACAAAGCTGAAGGGAAAAGCATTGCCAATAAATGGTGAGAAATTTTTTATAAGCACTCTTTCTCTATGGGAATACTTTATTTAAGTAAAAGAGAAAAATTGCAACATGTACGTGATTAAAATAAGACTCACAACAGGCAAACTTTAATTATTGGTTTAACAATGTGACACACATCCCCACTAATTTTCTTTTCAAAAGTAACATGGTTTGAAAAAACTTCCAGCCCTCGTGTACTTGATCTCCCTGTGGCTACCACCCAGCCTATGGAACTTTTCCTACATCACGTACAGGGATAGTCCAGACCAAGAAGGCATGGCCATGGTCAAGAGAAAAGGAGTTCAGGGAGCAAAGGATGCAGGAATGTCCCAGTGAAAAGCACAAGGCATAGGTGGTATCTGAGCTCTCCTAATAGCAGAAGGACTAATTCCTCTCCTACCCTCAAGATGGGCAGTGCCAGAGCTGTTCCTGAGGGAGCTGAGCCACAGCAGGAGTGAGAGCCAGGAAATGAGCCAGAATTGTACAAATCATAGTGATGGCAGGAATGCTATAAGCAAGGACTGGGACTGAAAGGCAGAAACACCAACAGCTCACAGTGCAGAGGGTGCAGGACAGAATCGTGGCCAGAATCACACAGGGACCACTGAGCATGGCTGCACAGGAGCCATCCATGAAAACTGCTCCTTTAGTAATCCATCACAATTGCTGTTGAACATGTCCAGCTATTCCAAAATATTAATGTCCTGAACAAACTGCTTTCATCAGCTGGGAAGGCATATTCTCCAGGTTCTCCCAGTCAAACCAGCTCGTCTTTATTTCCCTCTTTGATGTAAGGGCAATATGTTTTTAAGAGACATTTCTCAAAGAGGGAAGAGCAGTCATTTGGCACATGAAAAGAGCAATGCCATGAGAATAAGGGACAGCAGAGCACAACATGTAGCAAGAGCAGAAGGAGCACAAAGGCAGCAAAAATAGAAGGTACCTTGGAGTAGAGAAACAACAAACAGTAGAATCCATAGACAAGGAACCCAGTAAGGGTCCAGAAGACACACTCAGGGTAGTGGGGGAAGTAATAAAGGACAAAAGTATCAGCCATAGGGTGGTTACACTGGCTGGCAAAAAAGCACAGCACTGCCAAAAAAGAAGCTGTCAAGTGGCCATTGGGCTGGGGAGGGAAAGGTGGGCTCACGGGCCAGGACATTGCCCTCTGCACAGACCACAGGGCAGCCCTTGTCCTTCACTGGGCTCGGGGGGTGGGTGACAAGTCTGAGCTGAACTGCTGCCAGGAGTGTATTTGTAATGTTGAATTTAGATGGGAAAGTAATGAAAAGCAGGAGGAAAACATTTTAGTACCATTAATTAATTGGTTTCTATATTATATTTAAAGTTCTTGGATGTTTTTTTTCAAAGACAATTAACTCAGCTTTATGTTTCTAGTAAATAAAACTCTCCATTTTGAAGCAGCCCCTTTTAAGCTGAGTGGAAGAGGAAATCAGACCCCTAATTCTGACCCCTACTCTGAAAATCACCAGTTTTTTCCACAGCACGATTAAATGCACCGTTGTTGTTCTGCCAGCCCTTAACACAAATTAATGACTTAAATTACCTTTCATCTCACCTTATAAATTCTACCTTGAAGCAGCAGAAAGCCCAAGGGCTCTTGCATAACCAGATGAAGACAAGTTCACTGCCTCAAATCCTTCCCTTCTTGCTCTACTTTACATCAATTCTTTATAAGAAGAGGTCTCCAGGGCTAACAAAGGAGCTGGCCATGCAGCAGAAGGTGCCGTGGGACTTTCAGAGGTAAAAGCCCATCTCGCGGTGACTCAGTGCACTCCATTAGTCCTAGGAAACACAGGGCACATCGAATGCAGCAGATGTGCCCTCACTTGCCAGGCTTCAGACAAATGCAATCAAATCTATTTTAATCATCTATGAAATGCAAATGCGTTCCACTTGCGCACCCGCAAGATCCATTGTCTTCCTCACTGAAGCATGCAATAATGCCAATTAAACGTCGTTGTTAACTTAATAGGTGTTCTGATTGCCTATGGGAAATTATCTTTACTTTTTTATTAGTACTATTATTAGTAGTATTATTTCATATTGCAAAGATTTTTAAAGGTTTTAATAATTGTGTTGTGGTTTGTTTGTGTTCTCCCTCCCACCGGCGCAGTGTCCAGCACCTACCCAGACTGAGCAGTGAAACCTGTGTTTGCACTCGGAGAAACAACGCTGAGTAATTCCAAGTATTAAAAATACCCTCCTCAACTTCTTCAGAACGGCCCTACACAGAAGTGACAGTTGCATTAATCTGCTGGCAATTTCACTCACACACACAGGCTCCTGTACATGCACACAGCCCCTTTGTTATTCTGCTAGAAATGGCCAGGCAGCTGTAAAGATGTTGATTCTCAGACCCACAATGAAAAATGTTTGCAGTATGTATGTAGCCTGCAAAGTCAAGAATGATAAGCATTTAAATCAGACTGGCCATGCCAAGTCAATATTTCGATATCAGAGGAATTGATTCTTGATCTAGTGCCAGCACTGTGTACTCAGTGTACTGCAGAAAAATCCTCGCCCAGTCTTCCTGCCAGCACACTGTTAGGGATGACAAGCATGCAGTTATCTGATAGAGCAGATATTTGTTCCAAAAGACGATTTTCATTTCAAAGACAAAACATGAAAAGAGCTTACTTGTGGGGAAACCAAATACTGTATTCTCCTCTTGATAAATCAAGCTTTAGAGAAATAATGCCAAAGAGAGCAGGATTCTGAAAAGAACTTCTGTAGCTCTTTTCATGCTTTTTCAGCTACTCAGCTGGCTTAACTCTGCCAACTAATAATCTTGTGTTTTCCTAAGATGTGTTGAGAAAGAGTTTATTTGCAAATAATTATTTAGTGATAAGGATGTATGTCTGTTTGCTTTTAAACAGTTCCTACAAAGCTAATTAGGGGGTTTATCATAGAACACAGGGTTCTGTATGGTTTATACCTTAAGCTGCTAATTATGGGATTTTCAATAACATCTCTTTCTTTCCTTCGTAGAGAACTAAGACAGTATTACTAGACAATAAAAGCCCTGTTTCAGTGAAAAAGGTGAAATTTCTTCATGTCACAGTCTTGTCAGCTCTTCTCATGGCTGAATTTACATAAAAGTAACCAAGTATGAGTAATAACAGACAGGAGAAGGAAACATCTTCATACCCTCCGAGACCAGGGACTAACACAATAGTCCTTTTATACTCTGCAAAGACATCTTTGCTATTTGGCCACAGACCTCCAGATACACTGTCTAATTACAGTTAGCAAGCAGCATGCCCTTGACACAACACAGAATAAATACAACCTGCCCTTTCAAGTGTGTCACTGTGCTCAATGCTTATTTTATGTCTTCACACTACTAACCAGACCTTATAAAAGAAACTTAACCATGCCTGTACTCTCAAAAATTAAATAGTATCACATTGAATGCTGCTTTATTTTAGCAGGACATCAAGAGGGGTTGACATCAAATCGCTGCCATCCAGCCACATTAACTGAAGGTCTATCTCACAGCTCTTCCTTGGGGCATAATTACCTGCATGCTTTATTTCACTGCCAGTCTTTTATACAAGTGCAAATATGGAGCGTCCATCCAGTTTCAAAGAAAAGTTAAAGGTAGACTGTAGAGAAAATTAATCATAAGCATATCAGGACCTTACTGGGATGCAGCCCAATTAAATTCAATACACACATCCACTGTGGAGGCCATTAATAAGATGCTAACAATTTCTGTATGTCCCTGCTGGGCTTTATACAAAATTTTGCCCCTATAATGAACTCTGCAGGCTTTACAGGTGGGATTTTCAGAAGTGTTCAACACTGATTCAGATCCACTCTCCTTGAAGTCAGCAGGAATTTTAACCATCGGCGTTAGGGGGGAGGTAGGAAAAGGTCAACCTTGACTGCTTTTCAAAATCCCACCCCACCAGTCTGCTTAAGCCCCATGCAACTCTGAGGGGAGAGAAGTTTTGCTGCATTTATAGCACAGAGTAAGGAGTATTTGTGTACAATGATATACAGTGAGCATCAGATTATGTGCTGCAGAAGCACAGAATATTTTTGCATTGTTTATCTGTCAAAAGCACCAACCTTTAAACACTACATAAGCCTACACGAATAAACAAATTATTCCTACCCAGGGAGGGTAACTGGTTGCACTCACTTGTATAGCCTAGAGACCCAATACAGCTATTGATCTGGTCCCTTAAACAGAAAAAAATATCAAAACCAAGAGTTTTGAAATGCTGAAAATGCTGAAAAAAAAAATCAAATTTAATAGAAAAAGTCCCTGAAATTTTGAAAACTGCTTGCGATGATCAAACTCCCTGATAGACTCTGGGAAGCCAGAGGAAGTAATAGCAGTTCCACTAGTAGGTTGTTGATTCAGGCTTCAAATTAATTATAAATTCATAATTAATTATGAAGTGCTACCCCTTGCTCTTTCCTGTGGCCTGAGGAAGAGACAGATTCTCAAAAGCTCAGAGCCAATTTCCGTTTTATTTTTAGCCAGTCAATCTCACAAAAGGTCTTACCTACAACTTGGGGACTTGCTCTTTTATATTCCATTCATGTATAGGCTAATCAGCTGGTGCAGTGATCTGTGACACTTAAATAGGAAAGATGCATATAAAAAGCAGAGGCAGAGCAGAAGGGACCCAAATACTCTGCCAGGGCCATGGCAAGGGCAAAGCAAGAAGGGTGTCCACACTCAGCAGCTCCTACTGCTGCTGTGCCTGAGAAATGGGAGCAGTCCATGTCCGTGGATGAAGGAGGATGTGGCAGGAGTCTGTGGGGTGGAAAGCCACAGATTGCCAGGGTGTCCTGCAGAGAAGGGTGCTCATGACCTTGTTTCTCCCAGCAGCATCCACCTCCAGTTGGGAAGCGAAGGACTCTTTTGCTCCATGGTGCAAACCTGATGCGCTAAGAGCCAAATCTTCAGAGGATGCTCATAGAATCACAGAATGGTTTTGAATTGGAAGGGATCTTAAGAACCATGGGCAGGGACACCTTCCACTAGACCAGGTTGTTTAGAGCCTCATCCAGCTTGAATGGGTCTTGATGGGTCTTGATGGGTCTTCTGTCCTTGCACCTAAGCCACCATGCTAGGAATGGCAAAACTTTTGTTTCTCTCTGCTGAGTTTCTAGCTCTCTGAGCATGAGTGTTCCATATTATTGTTGGTTTTTTATGTTTATTTATTTTCTAGCCTTTCCACTAGCATACATCTCACTAAGAAGCAGTACCTGTGAGGAAAAGGGGTGCTATATGCAGCTCTGCAGATTGCAATCATCTTTTGTTTCCGTCATTATTGAAGGATGGAGTGGTTATAGCACAGTTTTTGCTTACGATTTTAAAATCAACATACAGTATCTAAATAACCTTAAAAATTTTCAGTGTCCAGTAAACATTGATCTCTAATCCATTAAGTTTATTCACTTCAGGACTGAGCAGCTTGAAATAAAATACAGTCCTATGAATCAGCTGCCTTTTTGTAGATGACAGGAACAAAAATTATCTAACCATGTGGTATTTCCAGCTCACCTGGCATAAATTAGTTGTAATTCTGAAGAAGGATAAAGTGGTTTGGATATCACCCTGAATGTGTGCTGAGAATGAAGAAATGGGCATTCATTTGCTAGGTCTGCCTCCACTTTCCTGTGCAGTCTCAAGCAAATCACTTATCTTGTTTTAATTTTCAAGTTTAAAAGGAATATATGGAGCTTCTCATGCTTGCCTGGTCTTCAGAGTAGAAATTGTCTTTAAAGATATGTATATACTGCAGTAAGCACTACACAGTCCTGGTCCCAGTTGGAGCTGGTAGCTGTCATTAAAAGAAAAATCAGTAAATAAATCATGATGTGTAAGAAACCCATGTGGTCTGAACCCAATGGCACATGACCAGAAGATGGCAATATTCAAACCAGAGGACTGAGGCAAGCATCCTTCTGGGTCATACACATCCCAGTTCCCCCAGGTTACCCCCACCTCCCTCTGTCAGCAATATGAAACCTCCACCACAGGCTGAAATCACCTTCTGAGCCAGGAGTAGGAGTAGGTAATTTAGTTTCCATGGTAATGCAGTTCTGGACCATTCTTAAACAGAAGCTGCCAAGTATGACAAATGGTAGGTGCTGATTTTTTTATGTGAACAGCTATTCACTATGAATTGAAATGAGATTGCCAAATTCACTTTCCTTGGGACTGGAGCTAGGGTCAAAAGCTATTGTTACATTCAAGCCATAGCCCAAAACTAGCACTTCAGCCACCCATCTCTTGCTGAAATATAGAAATTTTTAAGTCATAGAATAAAAATGAATGACTCCATATCAGAGTTGTCAAATAGATGAGACAGATTTACATCAAGCAATTCTAAAATGCTCTGTAGCCATGAATTAAAGGAAACATATGACAAATGACTTATTCATTCCCTCATGGGAAAGAAATTCTGTTTTAAGGACTGCTGAATGTTGTGCAGTTGCTACTATATATATGTATATATGGAATCTGCATTAGGATAAACACATGAAATGATAAGGGCTAAAATTCAACTACTTTTCTTCCATGAGCCACTGCTGTATAATATGCCACAGTAGGTTTTGCACTCTGCTAATCTCCCCAAACAGTACGTAATTGGTCTTGGAAAATGCTGTAATACTGTAATTAGTAAAATGACAAATAAAAGAAGAAAAGGCCTTTTCATTTCAGTCTTGTTTTCCTTCAGAATGAAGCAGTAGGAAGACAGGTTGCCAGATTAACTGTTATTTAACACCATATCTGCCATAAAAGCAGACAAAAAATCAAGTCAGTTCTGCCCAGGCTGGGGGAATGAGGGGAGGATGGTCCCATCCGTACCACCCAGCTGCAGGTGGATTAGTAGGGTGCTGCTGGACTGCTTGCAGGGCTGCATGGCTGGGGCTGGATGGGCTCCCCAAAACTGCCCCAGCAACCCTGGCAGCCAGATGGCATTGAAGAGCCATGAGGATTTACGCACTGCTCCATCAAGAGCTATCTGTGGCCTGGTTGTGAACCAGCAGACTCTGTATGGCAAACCCAGGGAAAAGTGACTCCTAGAAAGGTTCTTCTTCATATTAGTGATTCTTCCTACTTGCAACATACCTTTGACAAATATGAATAAGAGAACAAAGCATTGTAAGCATTGGGGGAAGAAAAAAGTGAGACATTCCCAGGTCATTCAGTGTTGAAAAGAGAAGGAACACAGCTGAGAAGCATTGTGACAAAACAGTATTTTCTGCCTTTATAGAACTCTTACAAACCCTGGTACTCAAAGCCTTTTGTAAATGTTCATTAAGTTGTGCATTAAAAGAGTAGTTCTCCCTGATATAACCTGTCCTCTGTTTTTACTCTGTGAAATGCCTGGAATAGAGGGTGCTCACCCATTGTTTATTTTTTAGGCATTTACACAGACAGCTGATAACACCTGGAATTGAGACATGGGCAGGTGAATGGGTTGGTTTGGGGTGATACTGGGAGTGGCTTTCAGAGGCAGGGAGAGAAAATCTGGGCACAAAAGGGGCACAGTAGCCCTTCTGACTCACCCCAGAGCAGACATGGACTCAGTACACCCATGTGAGACTGCCAAGTCACCCCAGCAGAGCCTGATCCTGCACTGTGATCTCCCCCAGACTACCAATGCCAGTACCTGCCCTGGAGGTGCACTGGAGACACCTCAGTGCTCATTTATGACTCCCAGAAAGCAATGGCAGGTCTCACTGGAGACCTGAATCCTACTGCAGTGGAGTGATGCAGTTGTTACGAGCTGCAATGAGTAGTGATTCCCCAAAAGCTGACTGGCAGTCTCAGCAGAGCAGTCTAGCAGATAGCTAGAGCTGAAAGGGAAGTTGCTTCATCCTTGCAGTGCTAAGGAAATGGGTGGTGGCTTTGGGTCTCACCCCAAAAACTTCCTTAGGGATCACCCTGACCAGGGTGGCCAAAATTTAAAGGATATAATATAATTTCAGAGCAGACTGTTACTATTATTTAGCAACTAATCACTGCAAACAGCAAGTTTTTGACTGGCTGTCTCAGCATCAGACACTCATGAGTTCTAAATAAATGGACACCTAGGAGGCAAGAAATAGTGTGGATTACACCACTGGCAGGGAGTTTAACTAACATACATGAACTGATAATAGATATTAAGAAGCAGGACTTCCTAAATTGCACTGGAGATACTGCTGGTCTCACAGCTTCTGCAAGGAATGCCAGAACCTGTTGTCACTGGCATACCAGATTAGTATTAGGCAAGCCTTCTTCAGATAACTCACAATGGTGGAAAATGTTGAACAATCTTTAGTTTTGCTCTTTTCAGAGGTGATCTTGTTTTCATCCCAATGTTATGGTTAAAAAGGGAATGCCTGTGCCCCTCTGTATCACAGACACATGGGAAGTGCTCAACAGGTAACTGGAGAAAGTACTTAGAGCCCACCACGTAATTCCTTCCCTGCACACAGAGAGGGAATATTTGTGGCCTGATGACACACAGCACTTCAGAAAGTCAGGAAAATTTGTAGGACAGTGAGTAGATGTTAGAAATCTTTGCTGAGGAACCTTATTGACGATCACGAGTTTCTCTTCTATGAAATGTTACAACTTCATCCTGTGCCTCTCCCCTGCCTCATCTGGACAGTTCTGCAAGAAAAAGGGAGCAGTAGGAAGCTGCACACTGCTTTTCTTAGGGGTCTTTTTCATTTAACTTAGCCACTGGGCTTTATAATGCAGCCTGCCTGGGACAATGCATTAATAGTCTCATTCTACCAGAGTGACAGAACAACAAAGAGCCCAGTATGTGCTGAAATATGCACTCCCCTTGCTAAGCCTGTAATCCCAGCTTTGATATATTTTTGTTTAAGCCATCAGCACAAACCTAGTGAGAATGAATCGGAAATTGCACGCTTAATTTCATCTTCTGCTTGACTTCCATCTTTGATCAGAGACTGAAGAGAATGGGCTGGGGGAAGCTCATGGCTTCCTCCACAGATTATGTTAAAGGACAGTTTATCATACTGAGTAGCCTCCATTTTCTCGGGCATAACCACAACGTCCCTCCTGTCTTTCCTGTAATTTCCTCAAGAAGGACATCAAAAGTGCAGATACATTTCCCAAATTTGGCCTGCTGCTGCCATTCTTCTGCTGTGTCACCTGCTGTCACCTTTCCTCTAGCTGCAAACCGATCTCCAAGTTGTGGCCCCAAAATGGGGGATTGAGATGCAAGACTCAATGCAGAGGGGTTCCAGCGTGCCCTTGCTCACAGCACCACCACCAGGGATCTCCTCTGCCACCATCCTCCAGCCTAGGAGTCAGTGTGCCCTTGCTCATTTGCCTGATATTCACCTGGGAGACACTGCCACTGCTGCAGCTGAGAGCATCCATCAAGCTCTTCCATTGCTTTGATAGAGCTTCAAGGAGTTGCCAGAGCTGCCATTTCCCATTCTTTGCTGTTTAGAAGCTGTTTGTTAACTTTTTAATGAACTTCTGATGCTGATCACGCAGCTCCCACCTTCTCTGACTCTGCAGGATGCCAGAAGATGGACAGAGGGTCACAGCCCTGGAGGTGGTTAATCAGCACCCTTGTGAGACCCTTTGGCCAGCTCACAGCACCCTGATTGAGTGAGCTGAGCCTGAGGTGAACCAATTACTGCAAAAATGAGACAGATCATGTGCAAAGAAGGGTTAAAGGCTGAACAGTGCACAGCTTTACTGCAGAGGGAAGCAGAAAGGGTGGAAAACACAGACCCAGAGGACTGAGGGGCTATAAAATGTGATCACTCTTATCCTTCAAGGACATTCATGTCCAAGGTAAGGAACTGCAACCAACACCAATCTAGGCAAGCTAGCTTACCTTCAAAGTGTGTATGAGCTTATCTCCCTGCTAAGGTCAATAGAAAATTCCCATTGATCTCATGAGGGCTTGGATTTTCAATTAATGCAAGGCTACTGGACTTGATGTGCAGTTATGAAGCATTTGTAATTATTAATTTATCTCTTCTCTGACTTCCAGTTGACTTCTGAAGGGAGATAATATATCATAGCTTCAGACTGAATGTATATTTATACTTTAAAACACCATTCTCAGTGATAAAAGCCCATGAACTGACACACCATACTCTTCTGGGACAGTTTAAGAAACAGAGTGAAAATAATCTTATTGGACACATAAAAATGAAGTGTGAGTCTGCATGCTTGAATGTAGTTACTGTACCATTTTACTTATTGTTAGCTTAAAGACTTTTCCTGGTGTTAATACATAACTGTAACACACTTTCCAAAGACAAGATTCTAGGTGTTGGTTTTTTCCAATCTTTTAAAAATGTTGTTTTACAAACAAGATTCAAATAGTCTGCACCTGCTGTTTCTAGGACCCTGAGAAGTTGCAAAACTCCCTGTGTCTCAACAAGTTGCTTTTTACAGCACTGTGGAATATTCAGAAATTTGTTGGTCCCATTCTTTTTTAAATCCTTACTTAAGTATCAAACTCCTGTGAACATTTGTGGTTGTGCATTCAGAGTAACAGAAGTCACTGGGTGCTACAATGAAGGACCAACTGTTCTAGCAGAGAAAGCTCCACACAGAGCTACAAGTGAAGAACAGTTTTCTTCCCCTTTGTAATGTATCACTTAATGCCAAATACAAAAGCAATAGAGATACAGAGGTTCCCTGGAAATCAGTGTGACCTCAGAAGCAGGACTACTAGAAAATTACTGGAATATGCAATATTTTCCAAGTTGAACCTGGAATATTGTCAATGGCAAAAGCAATACCTGAGGAAGCAGCTAAGCACAAAGACATTCAGGGTACCAGCCATGGAGGCTGGAGGTGGCCAAGAAGGGAGGTGCAGGCTCAGGACAGAAGTCAGAGGGAAAGGCAAGTGGTGCAGATAGGCCAACCAGCAAGGCATGCTGGCAGCACATTTGGCATTGCTGATCAGTTGAGCCAAGGAGAGATGGAAATCAGAAAACAATGCTCCAGGAGGCTGGGAGGTGATATTCAGACATGAGTCTGTCAGCTGTGCCAGAGGGTGAACATAGGTAAGGGTTTGGCAGCATCTTTTGGTAAGGTTTGTTTTGGATCACTTCAAGGAAAAAAGTGAGAAATTGGGAAGGTAAAAACTAGTCTGCAGTCAAGTAGGAGCAGATCTTGGAGCAGAGCAGCCATATCTTGGTCACAAGAAAGAGAAGAGGAATCACTCTCTGAGACCAGTTGGTGAAAGCCCCATCAGCTTTAAGTAGTTGCCCAAGTGTACAGGGAAGGAAGAGAAGGTATTGGAGCATGAAAAACTGAAAAGGAGATGGTAATTTATTCAATTTAAAACCTGCTTTCTTTCAGCAGTATTCCTCACACAAGTATTAAGCACTAGAGAGATATAAACCATGACCTCTTTTTTACAGGTGGGACCTTTGCACACAGGAAGATGAAACAATTTCCCTAAAGTCACCTGGCAGCTCTGTGGCAGAGCTGACAAATGAACTCAAGGATCACAAACGCCTGTCCAGTACAGGTTTTGAACCTTGTTCTCTATTTACGATTAGTTTAACAAGAGAAAAAACTGTGCAAGTTGCTTATATTTGTCCCAAAATCATACATACAATCTTCTTTAACTGATAAAGATATTTCCTATCCTTTGTTTGTACTGGTTATTCACTAGTGATCATTTGTGATGTGAGAAGTCAATCTTACAGCATTATTTTTCTTGATACCCTGATTTGATACCAATTTTGTTGAAAAGCTAGTAGGTAAAATGTATGTTCATTCCCCAAATACATCAGAGTGAAATCTGTATTCTGCACAGGTGCTTTCAGCCAGTCATCAGAAAGCACATATAGTTGTGAGCTAAACACTCAAAACCCAACAATTATTTGCAATGTCTATTTTGCCATGTTTAGACCATTAGGCTGAAAGATGAAGACAAAAGAAGAGGCTGTTCATGTGCTGTAATGGGGGAAATGGAAAGCAGCTGGCAATCACTCTAAAATACACAGAGGTTTTTCTCATACCATGCTGGAGTATGTAGGCTCTTGAGCAATGGCCCTACTCTGCAAAAAGCCACTTTAAAAGGATGTATCTTGACTCTAATGCATTGCCTATGCTGTGGAAGAAAGCAGTTATTTAGGAAAGAAATAAAAGAAAACATCAGAACATCAGACAGTAAAATGAAAGGGCAAACTGGGGACTTCATTCTGCCATCTAAATACTCTACCTCATGCCATGTGAATGCCCTACAGTATCCTCCATGACATCCCAGCCACCTTTCCAAAAGGGTATAGCTCCTCTCGTGGGTTCTGTGCTTTCTGTGTATACAGTGCCTTGCATCACATCTGGGTTTTTAAAGGCCTGATCCAAAGTTCATTGATTTCACCTCAATGTCCTGGATCAAGGCTGGACTAAACACATTCAAACATTTCTTCTTTGCTTCACCTTGAGTTTCATACATTCTCTGCCCACCAGCCAGCCTAAAAATCACAAACTGCTGCCTGTAACACTAATATTTTGTCCACAGAACAAATGCTATCAGTCTTCATTGTCTCCACAGAAAAAGTTTTGATTTTTCCATTTCTTCTACAAACAAAATGAACATATAATTTATGTTTGTGAGCAAAGTGATTTTATGGTATTTCTCTTTGTTGACAGAATGATTGGAATAAAATTACATTCTGTTGACAAAAAATGTGATGAAATGTCGCTTGTGCATGTTAGGAACAAAAGAGTTTGACAAAAAACACAGTTTGCCAATGGGACATAGTAAACGTTTTAACAAAATTAATTCTGTCTGTCTCCTATTTGTCCTAGGAATGACATGAGAAGTTTTTCCAAATCCACTATGTCAAAATAAAATATAAAAATTTTACCTATAAAAAGACTAAACACTACTGTTGTAGAAGCCATTACTTCTACTGCTTTAAGCCATATTGCTCTGGGTAACAGCTCTTTTTTCCCAAATTCAGTAATTTCTAATAGAGATATGCGGGGTTCACATGTTTTGGCACATATCCATCCTACACACCACCATTAATTAACAATAGTAGGCTTTCACATTTTTCTGGATTTTTGGTAAATTGAACAATGAAGTAGAAGTTTGTGATTTTCAGGAATACTAGATATGTTTAAAGATAACAGTGTTTGTTCTTGGAAGTCATCAGGTCTCTGACAGAAACACGAGTTCTCACATAATTTAATTCTTTCAGAGCCTAAGCAACAGTCTGACAGCATCTGGGAAATGTGTGCCAAGCTGTTTTCTCTTTGAACTTTGATGCCTGACATCTTTACATGGACATGAGCTCATGTGAGGATGGACAGAAAGGGAGGGGAATCTCTCTCTGGTGGGCTCAAGTGAATGAGCTTAGATAAGGCTGATTTACCCTTGGTAGCAGAGGGCCTTTAGGTTAAAAGAAATTTGATGGCTCTACAGGGAGTGGGATATAAAAGCACAAGGCTCAGAACAAAGGGAATAGACTTAAGTCACCATCATGAAATCGCTGAGCACAAAGCAAAGAAAGAGCTGCTATGAAAGGTTAAAGTGCAAAAGGACAAAAGCAAAGGTTGAACAAAATTATGTAAGCATCAACACATAAAGAACAAATAAAACAAAAAATAAAATTTGCAGCATAAACTGAGCCAGCTGCACTGATCCTTCCTTTCTTGCTGATCTTTATTAGGCTTGAAGGCTATAAATCAGTCCAGAAAAAGTGACTGCTCCTGGCCAGGGTGTTGGTGAAGAGCATGAGCTTCTCTACAGAGCTAGTGTGTGGGACAAGCTTGAGGGACAGACTTGGCTAGTTTGGTCCCTAGGCTCTGCATAAAAGGTAGCCAGTGCTTCCAGGGCTCAGGCAGGCAGTGTAAGAAGTCGACTTTCCTTCCAGACACATAAAAATGAAAGAAAAACATTTTAATCCCATTACCACTGGTGGATTTCAGTCTGATCTTCCATCGTGCAGAGGAATACCATCCCCACTGAAAGCACTGGGATTTTGGCCATACCCCACAGCATATCAGCTAGCTATGGCATGAAGAACCCTTAAATCCATTAAATTCCCCTGTGGCTATGCAAGGAGATACAGAAAGGACACAGAAAGAGTCTGGTGAGATCCTACAGTGCAGACATGTTTTCAAACCTTCACAAGTTTGAGCTTTTCAAGTCACTGGGGCTTCAGAAGGACTGCAGACCTGAGGTCTGGACTTTAACATCATGGGTCAAAGAAACTGTGAGCTTGGGGCCACCAAAGACCTTGTCAGACTTGCTTCTGGCACTCCATAGTCATGGTAAGGTAATTGATGTTTAGTTCAACTGTGTATGGGTTAAAGATCTGGACAAGAGCCATCTCTGTATGGATTGGACAGTCTGTACAAATATTAACATAAAAACAGTGATAGACATTTACATTTGTCAGCAAATGTCTCTTAGAGCTAAAAATGCAATTAATTGCACTGCTTGCACTAAGGCTTTTGTTCTTTTCTTCCCTCCCTCTCTCCTCCAGCCCCCCCGAGAGTGAGAAGAAGGAGATAATGTGGTAAATGTTTTTTCCCCTGATTTTTCCCTTACAAAAGAATAAATGATATTAAAAGCTAAGAAATACTCAAACACAATCAACACGCACATACATTCTAAGGAAAATAGCAAATTAAATGCAAAGCCTATGCTAATGCATCATCCAGGTTGAGATTTTAATTGCAAAAAGTCAGGAAATGTGAAGTTATGGTTCTGGCAGTAATCATCACTCAGCCCCTTGAACACAGTTAGGATTTGTATTCCAGGCAGCGTGCGGCATTAACTCGAACACCAGCGTACATATGCACTCTCTGCCTTCATTACAGTTGCTGGGGGAACCATAATTCTGCATTTGCTGACTTTTGCTCAATTAATTTTTTTCCTTATTGCTGTGCTACAAGATTCTTGCATTTAATTTCTCTGTATTAAAGAAACCAAATATGTAAAACAATGAAAAGAAACTGGAAATTTCCATCGCGTATTAAAGCTGGGAGATAATCCATTCCGTCTCTGCATCCTAAGGCTCATGTAGGACCATGCAGTCAGGTACATGAATAATAATAGTAGCAATAGTAATACTATTTAATAATAATTACAATAAATGCACATACATGGGGCTTCACCTCGTGAAGTGAGTGCCAAAAGGTCAGGGAACGGGTGTGCTCTGGAAAATGTTTTTTTCCAACCTGTTGTGGTAACTATTTATATTGCACTTCTTCACAATGAAGGTAATGCTGAGGTCCCATGTTCCCACTGAGGCTGTCTCAGATGTGTTTCACCACAAAAGCAAATTGTGTGCCCCCACAACCTGCTACTACTTCAGTACCTCTGAGGATAATTTCATCTGTAATCCTCCAACTATATGCTGGTGGTGGGATACACCTTCCTGGAAATCTGCATGGTCAATCTGCAGGAGGAGCCATAAAAGTAATTAATTCTACTGGTCTGAGAAATCAGTTGGAAAACAATGCTTAGAGTAGGTATTTTCCTACTCTGTAACAAAGGAGTCATCAGTCTCAGGTTCTCCTCTGATATATGTTTGAAGGCACACTTGCAGACACTCTAAGTAAGCCTCACTAGCATTATTGACATGGTCTCTTTGTACCAGCAGGAGCCTCACACCATTGTGACTTGTCCTTACCCCCCTCTCATCCTCTTCTGGGCTCCTGAAATGTGCCCACAAGGATGTATTGGATGTTTCAAGGTCAGATTTCCAAAGTGGCTGGAGGATATGAAGATGAATACAAACCCACTCAGAGTTTAAATAACTGAGCATTTGGATAAATCCCACTAATCCCACATTTCTTTTAAAGCTCATATGCATATAAAATCTATTCCTAGGAAAAGCCAACCCCCAGAAGTCACCATTCTCATGCAAACCATCATGCCAGGGGTTCTCTTTTTCTCATATCAGTGGGTCTGCTGGTCAGGCATCCATTAACCCTGGCTAAAATAGCCCTCACTCAGAAGATGCAAGCATGAAATATGTTTCCTGAGCTAATATATCAGTATTGTCTCTCTTTGATAAATCTTGGCATTTTCTTCTAAAATTATTTCATATTTTACAGCTCTATGTCAGCTAATGTGCAAATGGGAAACACAGGTGCCTCCTGTCCTCTGTAATGTCTCATAAGCTCTCCTCTCATGATGGAAAGTGTAGGATTTGTGGTGTTAGACTGGCATAGCCACAGGTGAGCACTGGCCTCTAATTTATAAAGAGCTATCAGACATCCATGGTGTGTTCACTTGCTGTGTTTATTGCTGACAAATATGGGGGCCTTTACCTTGCAGATACATTAAATATTTTCTACATACAGCTCTCAGTCGTATTTACTTGTTAAAAAGGAATCAAATTTCTCACTGAAAAATTGCACTTTTCAAAAAGATAAGAAAATCTTGGCAGAAACTTCATGTAAGTTTTCCAGTATCTTTTTCATCTCCTCAAAAAAAAAAAAAAGGTTTAAAACTACCACTTTTTGTTATTCAGATCTTTCCTCCTTCCTCTTTAACCTTTTTCCATTGTAAAGAGAAGAGAAATAAAATTTTCAAGAAAGAAGAGAAAGAATTAATGGAGAAAAATTCTCATGGACTTTTCAAAAATCCAAGTTTGGGGGTCTTCTGCTCCCTCCCTGAAATACATTAATTTGGTTGAACTGGAAGCCTCTAGGTCAGCCTGTTCTTTGGACTTTGAATGCAAGGAGCACATCCAGCCAGAGGTAAGAATCCAAGGTTTCTGGCAGAAAACAGCATCAGACAGAACAGATGACAGCTCCTGACCATGCAAGAAAGAAGAAATGGTGTTGCCAAAAGTGCAAAGAGTTCATTCAGGTCTATTTAATGTTTTCTGCCAATTTTCCCAAACCATAGTCAAAGGAGTCCAAATTCTCTGTGAAGTTGTGTCAAACCTATGGTTGATCCACTGCATTGCACCACTCCTTTCACTCATTTGAAATAAAAGCATGATGGTCACACAATAAAAAAATTGACAGAGGTCTTCTGATCTAAAAGAAACAGGAATCTTTGCTTCCAGGGGTATGCAGCATACAAATAAGACAGTGAGCCAGGAAAATAGGTCTAACATTGGTCATGAAGAGAAACACTGGTTAGCAGTCATGCAGAATTTAGACACAGTGCCATGAAGGGCTCTGTGTTAAGGAAACCCCCACAGAGGACACAGGGCAGTTCCATCACAGCAAGGAGCAAGTGTCACCTTCTTGCTCACCCTACTGAGGAAAAAAGCTGAATAAGCTGAAACAGTCACCAAATAGAAAATCTAGATCAGAAGTGGAGTTGAGCAAGCAGGATTTTGGGATGTCCTACAGGAATCAGCTCTTATTCTTATTCTTAACCATGGCTGTCTGAGAGGACCACTAGCAGCCTTAGGACTATTAAAGAGGAGATCATGGAAATCAGCATTAGGTGCTACCTGGAGCATGGTGCTTGCCTAGTACTTTGTAGCTCAAAAGAAGGAAGAAGCAAAAAAAATGAAATAAAGAAGTCCAGAGGTGCAAGATGAGTGAGAAGAAGAGGCTGTGGGCAAGGTGGTCACTCAGGCTGGGTGCACCCAGGAGGAGGCAAACACCAGAGGGACATGAGGAATGTGCAATAAATTGATAGGTGAGGGCAGCAAACTAGTTGTGTTTTATATTTTCTGGACAGTAGCAGATTTTCACCTAAAGCAAATGAAAGTCACTAATCACTACTAATGACACTGTGGACAACTTACCACAGCTGGTGCACTGAAAGGTTCACAAAAAGATAACATGGGTAATACAGATTTACATGTTGAGAGGGGGAAAGGTATAGGAGACACCAGCCAGCTCCTTCAGCAACCCCCTTATGAATAAATTATTTCTCTTACTAGTGGTTGTACCTATTTTTATTTAAAATAGACTGTCCAAGGACAGGCAGTGCATACCTGTGGTGAAGTAAAATTATTTGGAAACTTTCCTATCCAATTTCTGCTTCAGATTTCACTTTGAAAATCTAGCAATTCAAAAACAAACAAAAGCATCCCACAGAATGATACCAAAGGACAAAGTTATTTTGGGAATACAATTTTAATCAGTGCAGTACCAGCATTTAAATCTGCTGCTGTACTGACATCAGTGGGGAAAAAGTAATTAAAAACAAGGAGTCCAGAGGGACTGGCAGTTTTGGAAATTAATCTACACCTGTGTCACCTTAACATGGGATTACTGCAACTCACTCTTGATGCAGAAATTGTGGGGGGAGCAAGAGCTGCCAGCTCGCTTGTTAGGATGAGTTTCACTGTGAGTGACACCTCTGCTCTGTGATGTACAATGGCTAACAACTGATTTCCATCTGACTCCCTGCATTAGGGACTCAGAAAATTAGTCACCTCACTTTTTATTTTCTTATGATTCCATGGTGTCCAGACTACTGTGGTGAGAAGACAAATGAAATCAATAGAATCTCTGCTCCCAAAGGGATTTCCTATCAAAACAGAGTGGCAAGGGAACAGAAAGGGCACAGCAAACAAGGGTGACTGCTCACCAGACATGGGTGATATGTGCTGAGTATACTTTCTTGTCACCCAGGGACAGGAAACTAATTCCTCTGACGCAGGCTGCTACTTTATCTATGTGTACCCAGTGTCCCCCTGCCCCAGGGACAGGCAACAGCCCAGGCTGTGACTCAACATGGAGCCAGAGCTGTGGGCAGATGTTACTGGGACCATCCTCTGGCTCTCCGTGCAGAGACATATCCCTACATAAGCATCTCCCATCCCACACCAGCCCCCTGCTTCCCACCATCTCCCAGGGAGTGAGCAGCCACCCTTCCAGCCAGGCTAGAGGGATCCACAAGAATCACTTGGACACTGAACCTGCAAAAGTGGTACCATACTGCAGTGTAGGCAGTTCAGGGGCTGACAATCACAGCCTTTGCTAACATGTGGGCTGGTGCTTCTTCATCAGCTATGCAAATCAGGACAGTGTTTGGGTAAACTTTATTTGCTTAAAACACTGGCTTTCCAGAAGGTAAAAATCCTTCTGAAAGCAAGAGGACACGATACTTGTCAGAAGAAGTTTCTCATTTCTAATCGTTACATGTTGCAAGGAAAAGAATTCTTTATCCTTCTTCCTTAATGGTTTATTTTTTCCTTTATCCTCATCCCATAACTCTGAAGTAAAATCTTGGTGATGTTTCCCAACCTAAATCTGTTGTTCATTGCTATTTCAAATAAATTTAATTTCAAACTGAGCCCTAATACCCACATTCAAGAATTTCCTAAAATTTTCGAATCTTTTCTGTGACACTCCAAAATGAAACATTTCTCTTTAAAATCCTTCTGAGACATTTACACAATTCTGAAAGGCTTGAACAAATTACAAGTGAAATAAAAAGTTGCACTTCGAATTAAAAAAATGCAGTAATATTGCAACAAAACAAATTTTTCCATCCAGTTTTTCAGCAGGGTCATCACTCAACCCTGGGATATGGCTGTATTTTCTTCAGAACATAAAAGAGCTGATCTGTATCTGCTAGAAGCAAGGTGACAAAGTGACACCACCTCTGTGAGTGAAATGAGCCATGTCACTAGAAGTGTGGTCTGAACCTTAAAAACTCCTGCCAGAAGAGCTGCAG
The DNA here is from genome assembly GCA_034509425.1 of Eopsaltria australis. NCBI lineage: Eukaryota > Metazoa > Chordata > Aves > Passeriformes > Petroicidae > Eopsaltria > Eopsaltria australis. The sequence goes on from JAVTVJ010000009.1 coordinate 786,917, forward strand.
CACTCTGGGTGCTGGCAGCACACAGGAGCCTGGATGCACTCAGTGCATCCCCCAGCACAGGCAGGTGATGGGATGCACTGACACGCATCACTGTGAGAGCAGTCAGGTGAACCACCACTGCAGCTGATGGGAGCAATGCTGTGTCCACAGGGGGTTGTTCCAGTGCTCTCCTGGCCCTGAAGGGCTCTGCTGCCCAGGTAGAGAGTAGTACTCAAGCTAACCTGTAGGTTTTCTTCTTGGGCAGATGCAAACATCTACAACCCAACCTCCACTGACAAAATGCTCTTACACAGACCAGCTCACAGTCCCCTTTCCGTGGTGGGAGAATTGGAGACATTTATGTCTCTGTAGGATCCTTGGAGATATAACTGTAAGGGGCCACCTTGCTGCCAAGAACAATATTGCTGCAGCCAATAATCATAGGCAGTTTTAAACTGAGCTCATGATCATTCTAAGCATAAACCTGTCTTCCCAACCCCTCTGGACCATAAGGGAAAAGTGAACACAGCAAGGTTAAGGAAGCTGGTGGAGGTCACTGAACAACCTGCAAGCAGGGCTGCCATCAAGGAGCTCCAAGCTCCCAGCCCTGCTGCTGGCCAGGCTGCCCTGAGCCTTGGGAGAGTGCTGAGAGAGCAAAGCCACTGAACACCTACACATTATCCATAACTTGTCACACAAATGCTTTTGTGAAACAAGGAAAATCTCCACTACCCTGATTCCAGAGATTTGAATCAGGTTTCAGGTGATGGACAGGCTTTTTAACTCAATTTTGTTCAAGCTAAAAGCTTCTTCAGAGGGTGTTTGAGTATTCAACCGTCTTGTATCTAGTGCTTTCATACAGTTATATAAACCAAAGGTTGGCAGAAAATGGCAATTGTTTGAAGCCTTTGGCTTATAGTGTATATGGAGAAGGCAAAGAGGAAAGCCGGTGGTTTTCCATCACCTGCCATCCCTCCATCCAGGCTGAACTCCCCAGTCCCTGATCCTTGGCACAGCAGCTGCCAGGGGACAGACTCTGAAGCTACAAACCACAGACACATACAGACATGTGCAAACAACAGGACAGGAACAAATCAGACAGGTGCCCTTTCTGCACAAGCACAGGATACAACTGAAAGCTGACAGAGGAGAAGTCCTAAACTCTCGCCAGCATTACTTACAATTCACAGGCACCTAGGTAGCTGTTATCAATCTGTCTGACTTTATGTGAACTTCTGTAAATAACCCCACAGGTGCCAGCTAACACCAGAGATTTCACATGCCGTTTGAACAGAAGAGGCTCAACAGTCAGCCAGCAGAGCTGATGAAAGGCAAATCACCGAGTCAGTTTACTACCAATGAGCTCTATTAAGTGACTGTAATGTAGTTCATAGCCCTGGAGTAGTCACTGTCCCTCGCTAATCTAATGGTAGTATTGACAAGGATCATTTACACAGCTCCTCTTAAAGGTTACCACTATTTGTCAGGACTCTCTGTGCTCCAGATGTGCATGTGGCCCTGGTTTACAGCCCAGGCTTGCCCATCCTCACGGCAGAGCTGCCATCCCAGGCAGCACCAGCTCCTCTCGGCACAAGGTCACGCTGCTGCAGCCGGGCACTGTGTGTGCACATCCTCTGAACATCTGCTAGGGATTAACAGGGACAGCACAAACCTATCCTGGGGGCTGAACTAATGCAGAGAAATCAGTTGTTTGACAGCAGTACCTTGCCACCAGGTATCAGATAATCTGCATTAAGCCTACCCAGCTGTTTCTCGTGGTCAGTGGACACACTCCCCTAATGCTCGGCCATATCACAGAGCTGTAGTTTTATGTCCTTGACCATTAAGTGCAGCCACAGGTTAGTTTTACACTTTCTATGTAAAAATGAAAAACGAAAATCGCTAGTCCCTCAAGCATCATCTCTGAGCTTTAACTAGCAAGAACTAGCCCCAGGACTCTACATACATGGATCTTTCTGGCTAAAATGTCTGCTTTTCAGCCCCATTCCTTCTCTGTTTTACGATGATGATCTGAATTGTCCAAACATCACTGCTCTATTTGGATAAATTTTCATCTTTTCTACGTCCAGCTTTGTCTAGAAAATGAAGGAAAATCACAGCAACAAAGCCCTCCCGATGCAGATGAAAGACAAGAGGAGCTAATGTGGACAAAGCACACTTTAAACCCTCTCTGCACTTACAGTGTAAATACATAAATCAGAGAAGCACAACTTGAAGAATAAAATTATCTTGGTCTTTTAAAAAGACTTTAAACTGCTATTGAAACAAAAAGAAGGAAAAAGAAAAAAAAAAGGAGGGGGAAAGGGGGGAAAAAATGCTGCTGAAATTCTACTTATCTTCCCACCTAGATTCACAGATACAACCAGATGCTCCAAGGGTGCTGGAGGCCACTCTTTGAGATAGTCTCACTTCAAGAGAGGATCAAAGGATCAGGGCAGTCCTTGGGATGTAGTCCCTGGCAAAGAGGGAGAAGGTTAGGAGAGAGGCAACAAGGGAAGATCTCAGACCTTTGACTCTCTCCAGCCTCTCAGCATTGCTCCATGCTCTCCAGTGGACATACTGTTTGAGACACTTGTGTGTCTGAGCAGAAACTGGCCAGATTTGCCCTGTGTTTGGAGGTGTTTGCTGGAGAACCTCTAAAGCCACTGTGTCACGGAGCCTGCTTATTCCTTCCTCCAAGCAGCTGTCATGTACCTGCTCCTGCACAGCTCTAGGGCCACCAGCTGCTTCTGCAGCTCCAGGTCCACAGATGACCTCGTGGTGGAGCTAAACCAGGATCCTGGTGTTTGGTGTTTGTGAGCAAAAAGTATAAGGCAGACATGAAGTCTCAAGCTGAGTAGAGGACCTTGCCTGCCTGCCCAGGGCTGTGCATGGTGCGAATCCCTACTCACAGAGGGATCAACCTCTCCACATCTTCTGCACAGCCCTGGGGAAGAGGCCACGTCCTAAAGCCACACCATTGGCACCAGAGCCCAGCAATCCATGATTACTCTTTCCCCATGCATGCAGGAAGGTTGTTAGTTTCCCATTATTTTCAGTTTTTTTCTCTCCCATCCCACAAGTAGCTTGCAGGGTCACACCAAGGAGACTAAGCACAGCAAGGTGAAGAAATCCACTCAGACAGTGCTACTCTAGTGGGAGGCAGTCAGTGCTGATTCTGCTCCTACTGAGCAGCACATAAGAATAGTCATTAAGTTCAATAGAGCAAGGCCACACAATAAAAGAAGAAAAGATTACCTCCCTTTTCCATTTTCTTCTGTTAGCACAGAAAAAGATAATAAAAATAATTTCTCACTATTCCCAGCATTTGCATTAATGTGTGCTCTAATGATCAACACATGGATCTCTGACACAAAAGCTTTTGGGCCAAATCCAGCAATTAATCAAACCTTCACAGCCCAGATGAGGATTCCCACCAGAAGAAGAAGTCATCTGGTCTTACAAACTGGGGCTGCTGCTGCAATGGTATCCCAGCCTCCCTCCACAGAGGAAGGTTCACTGACAGCAAAACCTCTGCTCTGTGGCAAGCAACTGAGAAGTTTTGGATACCTGGCCCCTCCAGGACCAGGGAACTGCTTGTAATTCCTTTGAGTACTAAAAACACAAGTCAAGCACAACTGAGAAAGCAACTACTGGTTTCCAGTCACTCTAACAACCCATACCCTTTTCTTCCTCTCTAAAAAAGAGAGTAGTTGCCTACTGTTCGGGCTGTTAATTTCAGGAACATAAACACATCCACATCCCTCTCCAAATATCCTCTACCTAATCTACCAGTACATTTATAAATTATTGCACAACAGAGATGTTGAGACTGCCAAGTCAAAGACAGAAAATGCAGAATTAAAGCTGGTCACTCACATGCTGTTTCACTTCAAGTACAATTGGTGCTTCAGTTGGTGCACCTGGAAAGAGCTGGGTTATGCAGTGAATTCAAATCTTGTCCATGGCAGGTTTTCCACATTTGCCACAAAAACCATGAGGAGAAAATGCAAATTAGAGATGGAAGAAAAATTCTTTAATTGCTTAAAAAGAAATGTCATCTAGAGATAGGACTCTCTCTGACCATATGCTAGAGGGACCCTTCTGATACTAGACAGTGTTTTCAGACCAAGTGGCATGAAAATACTTGGTAACTCATTTCAACTTCCTAGTTTTCCAGAGGTCAGACAGGGGTGGATAGTCAGCACTGGCTATGGAGAGGATACACAGCACTGAGGAGGAATGCTCCTGGCTGTGGGTAAAGATGCCTGGACTTAATTCTGTGTTCTGTGGCCCAGGGCCTCAGTGCCTCAGAAAATATGATAAACAATGGAAGGCACTTTCAGCGAGCTTGTGCTTATTTTCTCAATGACAAAATGGGAATTATAAGATCACCCAAAACTCACAGCAAAGCTGCAAAGATAGTAGATTAATGCCCATAATATTTTTGGTTACATCAGAAAAATGTCCAAATAACAAAAAATCCCAACTCTTCACTGAGTGCAACTGCAATGTGAGGTCAAGCATTCCAGCCTGGAAAGCCAGAGCATCCAGGACTGGAGCTCAGGAGGCTCCCCCAGCATGGGCCCAGTGTGGGTGTGCACTGGCTGGATGAGCTCCCCCTGCTCCCAGCGGCTGCTGCTGCCCCTGCCAGGATGGCCATCCTGGGCATCCAGCAGCAGCGCCTGATCTGTCCTGCCAAACATTCCCTAGGCCTGACCCAGGCTGTGAGCCAGGCCTTAGGGCTGCCCTGAGCCACACGAGGCTGCTCCATCTGGAGGCAGCTCTATATCTCAGTGAATGCAATGGGCATTAAGCACCACCAAGCTTACACCAAGCTAATGCACCTATACACCTCTGTTCACTCTATGCAAAGTGCTCTGAAGATGAAAAACATGAGGGTATTATTTTGGCAGACACCAGGATCCTAAATGCAACTCTATTTTTTCCTACTTCATGCTGAAGCTGTTAAAATTCTTTGAATATTAAATGTCCAGCCCCACTTTCAGGGTTGACTTAAATGCGGTTTCCAAAAAATGTGCTGAATATTATTCATTTCTCAGAGAATCAAAAAGCTAGAGGCCCTTTGATGGGGTTGCTTGCATTTTTAAATCACATGCACACACACCAGTTAGAAGACTTTGGCAATTATGGTTATATATGCCAGTATCTCAGACAGAAAACACACAATGCAAATGCAAAATTCAAGATGTTTATAACTTGTTTCTATTATATTTTTTATGTCTTTAACCTGAATCATTCCTACATTACACGGTACAATACCGGTGTCTGAAGAAATTAAAAAATGAAGCCCAGAACAACCAAAAAGTGCAAAGAACTGCAGTCTGCTACCTTCCAAAAACCAAATTCCATTACACTCACTAATGAACACAAGGAAATCATTTTCCCCCAGTGCTAAATATGGATTCTATCTTATATCTGGGTCTCAGAAAAAGGATTCAGCAACTTCTTTGGGGAATGTTTATGCTTCAATATTTACCACCTGAACTGATGTTAGTGAACTAAACTTCTAGGAGCTGATATGGAATAAACTCCGAGTCAGAACACTTGCCCCTGGAAACAACATACTTGAAGATAAAAGAAAAATTTGAACAAAATTTGTAATGCAGTCTTATGTGATGGAGTATTTATTCCCCATTCAGAAGAGAGTCAGGCTTCCCACTGTCACAGCTGGATTGCTAGTGACCCCAGAGCACAGCATTCACAGTAGAAGACTTCCCATGTTCTGCCCAATGCAGTTTCTAGACCAGCTCTCAGACCTGGCTGTCCTGGTCAATCAGAAGTTAAACATGAAAAATTACAACATAAAACACTAGAGTGCCTAACATTTTGGCAACCAGACTACTTAGAGCAAGTGAGGACTTTAATTTATATCAGGTTTATACAGGTGGGCATGGGCTCCTCTGGCTGGCATGGACAAGAGCCAGGTGTGGTTCAGAAGTGTTTAACTGTGTTGTGCCTGAGCAAATATGCCCTGCCTTTCAACAGGATGTATCAGCAACGTACTGATGTCACATATACAGCTGCAGGATCACAGCTGGCTCTCATCTGGACAGCTTAGGCCACAGGCAGAACATAAATGTCTGTCTGCACTCGTCTTTAGTGGCATCCTCTAGTTTGCATGGTGGACAGGGAACCACCCAGATAATCTCAGACAAGTTAAGGAAAGATGCAAAGTTTAGGTGCTTAAGAGAGTCTGGGTGATTCCATGCCAGAGGACATCTTCTTCTGCTAATAGTGCTCTTGATCACACAGGTTCTTTTGTATTCAACACCCAAGAAAGGCTTTTTCCACAAAATACAGCAAGAATATGATGCTTCCTCGTCCCCCACACTGCCTTTAATCCTATATTCTTGTGATTAAAGACTTCATGTGAGAGGTAAAAGAGCACTTTTTTGCCTGAAGTCTTTTAACACAGCTTCTAGCATTCAGCATAGCAGTCTAACCATGAAAGTATGCACTGGCTATTTGGAGGGCTTGCCCTGTCCCTCCTCTTAAAATTGCTTCTCTTTTCTTGAAGCAATTACATATCTACTGTGGCAAAGCAAAAGTGTTTTAGCTAGGTTAAGTGGTTTCACACGCAGCTAAGGGTGGGGGCAATTTAACAAAACAAATACTCAAAGTTAAAAAACTTAAATTATTTTGAGAACATTTGTCCCAGAACACCCTGAGGTGGAGTAATTAGGCTTTCCTGGGAGAGAGACAAGCAAGTCTGAGTCCCAGCCAACATGGAAGGGATTTAAATGCAAGTTTCCTGTATCTCTATGATATTGGTGTCACTAATGTGCTAGTCTCCCAGTGAAGGATAGTGTGGGTATTATTTGCCACTCTCCTGCACCTGGGGAGAGGAAGACTCTGGAAGCATCTTGAGAGCAGGACTCACAGGCTGGAAAGAAGCCAAGCACCTCACTTGCCATCCCAGCAAAGTTCCAGCATGCATTGGGATTCTGATCTGCAAAAATTTTAGCTCACCTCTGAGTTTGCTGCTGCCACCCATGTGCCAGCCCTGCCACCACCCAGACAAGACCCAGCAGCACAGAGCCCTCTGCTTGCCTGAACTCCCTCCCTCATTGCCCTGATACTGCCTGTCTGCTCTGAAAATAAGCAATACCTAATGATAGACTTGGGTTCTACCTGGCAGGGAGGGACCACAGCACCTTCCAGATACAACTCATCCTGCTGGGATCACCTTGCTTTTAGTACAGCAAGGAGAGCAACCTTTCTCCTGTGTCAGGGACCTCTGTGTGTGTGGCTGCCTGGCCGAGGGAGATCACAATCCAGCACCTCACTTCCTCACAGCAATGTGTTTTGGGGTACAGGCAGTCTCCAGCCTTCTCTGCAATGCTGGGAACATTTGGCCTGAGCACAGATATGAAGGAGAATGTTGTTCCAGACCAGCACTGCAGACAATCCCTCGAGGTTCAAAAGTCTTTGTGCGTGTTTACATTAAGCATCATCAGATAAAAGTGTGCTGCTTTTCCTCTCTCCTGTGCTCTCTCTCTTTTTTTCTGGTCCATGATTTTTGTACCACTTCTGCTCAGTGTCTGTCTGAACAGCAACAGGAGGCACCAAGAATAGCCCTCTAATCTCTACTCACTTCTTATCCCTCAGATACCTTCAGAGGGAATGGAGGATGCCTTTGCATTCCTTTCATCCTCTGTCCAGGCATGCTCATTTGAGGTTACATCTTTGTTCTGTAGTAGAAAGTGTTAATAGCTTGTTTTGTTTTGTTTTCCCATAGTGACAGAGTTTTGTCATATGATGGTGTATGTCATATTCTTCATTTTCAGTAGCATCTTCCATTCAAGTCCACAGAGTCACTCATTGTGCTGGTTGTTTCAAATGTTTGAGTTTAAGGTATTTCTCCTGCAACTTTTGGAGTTTTCATTTTAAGACACTTGATGCCAGGGATCTGAATAATTTGCCAGGGAACAAAAGAAGCAGCCAGGAACATGGAATTTGGCATTGACCCAGCCCTTCATTCATAATAAACCTTTATAAAAACCAGCAATGACTCAGCACTGCCATAATTCACAAACCAGAAAGACCTGCTTCCCTACCTTACAATTGCACTGGTAGGTACTTAATCACAGAAAATAACATAGTGGATATTTTATTTTTGAAACCATATGCTGTTGTGTTCATCTCCTGAAATTGCTGTAACACATGGCCTCTCATTTAAAATATCCTTGTCAGATATAATTGGCAAAAGTCATCAGATGAGGCTCACGTCATATAATTAGATATATTATATTAGGCTGAATGCGTTACTTTAATAGTAATGCCACAACATACACTAACAAGATGTTTTAAAATACAAACAACTTCCATGACCTTCTTGAGGCAATAACTCTGATTCTCTGTCATTTCGTTTTGGCAATAATCTATTAAAAATATGCTGGGCAACTTGTTTGGGCCCTTCTAAGCCTCCTCATCCAAACACACCTGTTGTTGCAGATCCCTACACCCACATAGCTCAGCTCAGCCCTCTGCTCAAGCCCCTCCACTGGCACGGCATGAGGAGGGGCTGGAGAAGAGGGGCTGTGGCCCTGCTCCCCACCTCCAGCGTCACACTGGGCGTTTGCAGTGTCACGTAGCCAAACCACTGCACAGACTTGCTGTTCTTACGAGCTCCCCAGTTCTTAGAGGCCAAGGATCCAGTCCCCAGTCCTTTGGATGCGCATTCATCTCTTTAAAGAACAAGTTATTTTCCTCCTTGCTGTTACATTTATTGCTAATTAACATAAAACGGCTTTTGCTTACCTAGTGATGCTGGGAACTTCGACTAAAGGGAAGAGGAAGCCTAAGTTTTACATGCGGGAAACACCTTAACAAAAAAAAGGCAATGGCCACATGGTGACTCACTGCTTCCTGATGATGTTCTAGTTTTTGAATAACAGTGTGGGTGTGGATGTCTGGTTTTTGGGTGGGTTTTTTCAAGTTGGTTTTTTTAAGTTAACGATCTGAAGACGCCCCTTGGTTTACCCTGTGATGCTCCTGGCTTCCTGTCTGTGTCACAGTAGAGATGAGTTCATGATGCCTTACATGCCTCAGTTTCTCTAGCAATTGATGTATTGCAACATCAATACTAGGAACTGAATTGAAATACTGGTAGGAAAATTATAGCCATCTATTGCCAGAGTTATACGTTGCTAGGCTATATCCACATACAGGATTTTTAGGACTAAAAAAGTACACGCCATCTCCACTGGTCTCCACCTTACAAGAGTAAAGCTATTATTAGTCTGCCAGCTTGTTTCCCAGGAAAGACGTGTGTATTCACAAGGCTAATTATTCGAATAAGCAATCACACTCCTCACTAACCCAATTAGGCTGTTGGAGAAGAAGCTGGGGACAATTTCTTACACACACATGTGGCCCTGCACATGCAGTGGCCCTGCTCTCTGTGTCTGCCCAGGAGGTACTGGTCCAAGCAGGTCCAGGCACTGGGGGTCAACCCAGAGCTGCCCTCTGCTGCAGCTGCCTGCAGGACATTCCTGGGATGCACCCATAGAGGATAATATATTATATGCACAAAATAAGGTAGGGAGAGAATTCAAAGGTTTGTCTCATTCCTTTGTAGCTGAATGTACTCAACAAAGACGGTGAAGGGCCTTGGAAGGAAGCCACATGAGAAGCAGCTGTGGTCTCTTGGTCTGCTCAGCCTGGAGAAGAGGAGAATGAGGGGAGACCTCATTGCAGTTACAGCTTCCTCGTGAGGGGAAGTGGAGGTGCAGGCACTGCTCTCTTCTCCCTGGTGATCAGTGACAGGACGTGAGGGAATGGCCTGAAGATGAGTCAGGGGAGGTTTAGGTTGGACTTTAGAAAAAGGCTCATCACCCAGAGGGTGGCTGGGCACTAGGACAGGCTCCCCAGGGCAGTGGGCACAGCACCAAATTTGACAGTTCAAGAAGTGTTTGGACAATACTCTGGGGCTTGATGATCCTTGTGGGTCCCTTCCAATTCAGCTTATTCTGTGATTCTGTGATTCTGTACTGCCAAGGTCTGCTTATCACTTAGGTCTGAACAGCTAGACACATATTCAGGCATCAAATTACTGCCTGCAGCTTGTATTCAGGTGAGCAATACCATCACACAGGGACAAAAATATTACACATAACCTTGTGTTATCAGTATCAGGTGCTGCTTTAGAGAGAAAATTATTTACTTCTAAAGACAAACTTCTTCCCTAAGAAAGCACAGATTTCTTTTCAGCAGTCTGGCTCCCTCATCAATGCAAGTTAGATTGATTCATGTCAGAGATATTAGAATTACACAAAATTAGGATGGTTTGTCCCACAGGAAATTCTAATTCAACCTGATTCAATTTGATCAAATCAGTAAGAAAACCTGAATTTCCAAAATGAAAACTTAGACACAGAAATGTGGAAGTGGCAGCCCCCAGAATGGGCAAGCTGGGAGGCACAGTGCACTGTACTGGCCAGCTCCTGTCCCCTGTGGTTGTGGCTGCTGCTTGAAGAGGATACACTGAACACAAGGACTCTCCGTCTTCCCCTGGTCCAGCCATCTGTGATTTAGACACCAACACCTGAGGGATGCAATGTGTTTATTTGCTACAGAGAGATTGACCTTTCCTTCTTCATTTAATACCTTTGAGACCATTTATATTCTTTATCTCCATGTCGTTCAGTAACAATCAATTCTACATAATTACATACAGTGTGGAACAGATTTTCCTTGTGTTTATATTGCATTCTATTTAATAATTTCTGTGGGTGCCTCTGAATCTGTTAAACTAAGAGAACAGCATGCAATCTGCATAAATTTCTCTCTAATATCTCTAAGGTTTTATAAAAAAATGAATTATTCCATTCACGGTACTTTGTCTTTTCCAAGCCAAGGAGTGCCAAACTACTGTGAATGTCTTACAGTTTTTGTTTGGGGTTGGGTTTTTTGTTTGTTTGTTTGTTTTGGATTTTTTTCCTCAATTTTTCTGTATCTTTTCTTGAATTGAGCTACTATTACTGATTTTCTTGAATCAGAATTACTTCTAGTATATGAGATGGGTTAGTGAATTTAAATAGTGATATTATTATATTCCTATATTGTTTTTCTCATCATATATCAGGTGCTACTTACTTTTATAATTCTTTTGAATACTAATATGAGATGTATCTGAAAATTATCCACAACATTTCCAAGGGTATTTTTTGTCTGAATTGTAATAACTGGAAGAGACCTCCTCATTATAGACTTAAAACTAAGGGTGTTTTATTTTACTTTTGTTTTCCTCTATCCTAAACAACTGGAAAGGCCATCACCTTATTCCTCTGCTCATTCTTGATTATTTGTGATTGCACCTAACATAAATCCTAGGATAAGTTGAGTGAAAATTAAATTAATGATAATTTAAAAAAAGCTTCTTTTCAGGATACTGAAGCATTTCAGAGTTGCATCTTTCAATGATAATCAGCTTTGTGATTTTCTCAAATTATATTTAACGTTTGTGAAATTTAGCCAACCCAAACCCTTGCCTCATTGCCATCAGTGTCCAACTGCATGTGTAACACAGTGCCCTGTTGCTCTGTGGTACACATCTCTCAGCAGCCTGACCCTTCCCAAACACTGCCAGATGTCCAGTGATACCAGGGGCTTTGTTAAAGGTTTGCTGTTTCATGACATTTGTGTTGTGAGTCAAGTCCAATCCTGTGGTCATCACTCTGGGGCATACTAAATACAAAAAGCTAAAGTGAAACGAAAAGGATATAAACCTACGTAAAACAAAACCCATAAAAAAAAAAAGAAAAGAAAAGAAAAGAAAAGAAAAGAAAAAAGAAAAGAAAAGAAAAGAAAAGAAAAGAAAAGAAAAGAAAAGAAAAGAAAAGAAAAGAAAAGAAAAGAAAAGAAAAGAAAAGAAAAAGTTTTAGGGTTTTTTACACACAGAAACTTTTCAACTCTCACATGCTATGAGATGTCTTACTCATTAATCGCTGTCCCTTCTAAAACAACCTGCCTGTGTGGAAAAAAGACACTGACCCCAATACCTTCTAAAACAAGGAAACTATTATTTCATGTGTGCTTATTTGAAACTAGCATTGCTTCCTGAATTCATGGTGAATTGTTTTGTTTTCCAGCAACATGAATGAGCAGAAGTCACAAGAAAAGCCCATGACCCCGTGGCAGTGACAAGGCACTTCTGGGCCCTGTTAGCCAGAGATGTGATCAGCAGTTCCCTCACTGCCAGAAATGGAGCCTTGCCCTGTGTGCATAAAAAAACCCAGAAACTCAGCCAACATCCAGCAGAGAGTTAACCATTCCCTCACCCAGTTCCCTCCATCACTTTCCTCCTCAGCTCTGCTCCCAGATCAATATGTAAACCTTAAATTTCTAGTACTTCTGCAGGTATTGGAACTGGATCTCTGCTCGCAATAAGTACAGGACAAAAGGTATTAAATATTTACTTTTTTGATTATGATGTACTGGGGAGCTTTCTGGCAAGTTAACAGCTCAGCAACTATAGAAGGCAAACTGAAATGTAATGGGCCATAAGACACAGAAACATTTGGCCATGCAGAGCCTTTCAACACATGGTATCAGCCAGTGGTTTGGATTGTTATTATTTTATTTTTCTTAAATAAAACTTAATGTTACCTTTAAGTTTATGTGCAAGGGATCGGCTGGCAGTGATAATAATGTATGTATTCATATAAAAGGTAATTAATTTATTCCCAGACACCTTTCCTCCCTGCAGTCAACGTTACTCCTTCTTCAAGAAAAGTGACATCTTGGCCTGGCTGAAATAAATGCAAGAACTCCCTGTGGTTTCAACAGGAGTGGACTTCACCTTGCCTGGGAAAGAGTTAGCATCAGCCTTCAGATTAAAATTCAAGAGCTCCTGGCTCTCCTTTAAAGTGCACATTATTACCATGCTCCCCTGCTCACAGCCATCCATCAGCTCTGCCTATCCCACAAGTGCTCTGCAAAGGCTTCATTTTTTAAAGTAAACTTCTGTCTTCTCATCCAGTTTCCACGTTTGGAGTATTTGAGCATCTTTAGCAGGTTTCTGTCCAACTTTGGCAGTCTCTCTTGAAAGCCACAGACAATTAATCACCTGCCAAGGAGAAATTAATCACCTTGTTGCTGCCTCCCCCATGCGTGATGGCAGAAATTCAAGCCTTTGGCTCCACCAGCAGCAGCCGCATGCCCGTTTCAGACCACTTCAACTCTCCTGTGTCATCTCTCTCACCTTCTCTCTGCTTGCAGCTAAGCTCAGGCTATTATTAGCTGGTATTAGTGAAGGAATATGCTTGCTTTTCCCCTTGCCCTTTCTGCCAACAAGGATGCACTGTGGTTAATATAATCTTCAGCTCCAGGCTGAATTACTGCGATTGAACAACATAGGGAGGCTGTGCCAAGGCTTCAGCTTCATGGCCATGGGATAGCTCCATCTCAAGCAGAAGGGAGAGTGCCCTCAGGGTCTCCTCACTGCTTCCTCACTCACTCCCTGTCCATTTCAAAAACTAGGAACTTATCAACAAAACCAAGCTGTAGCAGAGACCATATCTCCAGCTGCAACTCAGCTGGCAAAGGATGCTCCATTGGCAAACAGAGATAAAGTACACTTAACTTGTGAGTTCAGCCACAAAACAAGAAACTGAACAAGATTAGAAAAATCCAGAATTTTTAGGAAAAAATATTATATCTGTTTTCCAAAAAATAGCTGAATATGATAACTGAGTGAATCCTTATTTCACATCAGGTTTTTCTGTCTGGTAGTTCATATACTCCACATACCGTTAGGATCTCTGTTGTTTTGTTGGTGTTTCCTTTATCCAAGGGGTCTATGAGAGTGTCTGGGAAAAGTTTAAGCTAAAAAGATGCATACTTCAGCATGAAAATTTATAAGGATATATAAAACTGAAAGGTTCAAAACCCCTTAATATATACATTATGTATACACAAATCAATGTAAGCTCATTATATATTTAGCATTCAAAAATCAAAATGTACAGGGACAAATGTTGCCTGTGTCATCTTAATTCAGTCTCCTTGTGTGCTTCATACAGCTTCTAATTATATAATCACTTTCTTTCTCTGCACAAACCTGCTGCTTTAAAATTATACAAAATTAATCAACTCTGAAGTTAAATTGAAGGTGTTGTAACCATGCTGGCTATCATCCACAGGACAATTCCTGATTCTTTTTTGAAGAAATCAGGAGGTACATAGTCAGGGAAATGTAACTGGGTTTGTTGAACTTAATCACACCTTGAATAGAGAGAAGGATTGGCAGAGTTCAGGCCACCCCTACCCTCTCTCAGTAGAAGTGACTTTGGAGGCCCCTTGCTGACTGGACCAAAGAACATGATGCTAACACAAAGGAGGAAATTGAAGGAGGAATTAAAGAATATTTTCAGCTCAAGATAAAGACCTTTGGAACAAAATTAAGTACATCACGATGACACCTGGAGAAGAGTTCTCCAGTAACCTCTGCTCCAGTCACATGAGCATTGGCCACAGACAAAAGGGACTGAGACTCTCATAGAACCTCAAATTTACTCCAGTGTATCTTGTTTAAATCTGATAACTAAATCCTTATAGTAAGTACTTGAAAATCCTGGTTAGCTTCCAATTTAGGAAGGTTTCAGTGAGCACAGTTTCAGAAAGTGGTGCTCTGCCATTCTCCATTCCTAGATCATGGACAGCTGAGAAGCAGATGCCTTGAATGTCCCAATTACACAGGCACAAAAAGTCCAGCCTGGGCAGTCACAGCAGAGTGCAGGGTGCTTGTTTCCTCAAGCATCTCCCCTGCTGTATGTGCAAAGTTTAGAGTTAGCTTTCTTCACAGTGGCTGGTATGGGGCTGTGTGTGGATTTGTGCTGAACACAAGGTTGATAATGCAGAGATGATTTTGTTATTGCTGAGCAGGGCTTACATGGAGCCAAGGCCTATTCTGCTTTTCATGATGGTGAGGAAGCTGGGGGTGCCTGGGAAGCTGGGAGGCAACACAGCCAGGACAGGTGACCCAAACTGACCAAAGGAGTGTTCCAGACAATGTGACATCATGCTCACTGTATAAAACTGGGGATAAGAAGGAGGAAGCGAGTGCATTTGGAATGATAGTGTTTATCTTCTGAAGTCACTGTCATGTGTGATGCAGCCCTGCCCTGCTGGGGATGGCTGAACACCTGCCTGCCATGGGGAGCAGTTTAATTAATATAATTAATTCTTTGTTTTTCTTTGTTTGTGTGTGTGGCTTTTGCTTTCCCTATTAAACTGTCTTTATCTCGACCCATGAGTTTTTCAGCTTTTACCCTTCTGATTCCTTCCCAGATCCCACTGGTGAGGCAGTGAGCTGCGTGGGGCTTGGCTGCTGACGGGGGTGAAACCATGGCACTACAGAAATCTGCACTGATGGATTGCAGAGTGAAATGCTCTGGGTGTCCCTTGGCCCCAATGCCAAAGTGTCCTGAAGACATTCTATATATCATTTCTCATGCTCAGAACAAATTGCATCCACATGAAAGGAATTCTGCCTTACATCTCAGTCTGCCACAGAAAAACTGATCAGAGAATAGAAACTGACTGCTGCTTAGGCCATTTAACAGGTGCAATTATGTGCAAACAGAATTATATGCTTGGCTCTTTGGAAGTTCCAGGGTCACAAAGCTGGGAATTGTCATGCACAAAATGACCTGGAGAGGAAATTTAAATTAAAAAAAATCAATTATAGCTGGCAAATATTCAAGAAAAGAAATTAAAAAGACCATAATAAATAGATTTTATTACATATATAGATGTATACACTATATATATATTATAATAATAAAACTAATAAACAATCCAATGTACAAAATGTGTGATTAACACATCAGCCTGCTTTAAAAAGGAGATAAAACAACCTTAAAAATATGGATAATAATTTTAAAGGACTGAAAGCTGAGAGCAACAAATATGTATCAGTTAACTGTTAAGAACTGTAGAAAGGTTAGCAGCAGAGGCAGAAATACTCAAGAAGAAGTGAGATCAAGGTACAAAAGGTTAAACATATGGAAATTAACTGGTCCAGCTAACTTGTAGTCTCAAAGTGTTAAAAGCTGGTGGAGAAGGTCATCAGACCTTTAAAATTGGTTTCCAGTACAGCAGTCTTCAAGTTGCAGCTACCTGGCAGAGGACTGATGCTACCCCAGTGACTGCAAGAACAAATGGGCCGTCCTCCTGCTCTGAGACAGAGCCCAGCAGCACCACAGAAGAGCAGATAAAACCTGAGTTCAAGGCTAATAGTAGAGGTAATAGACAAAAGGTTTATGGAAAGCAGATAGAAGCAAACAATATTGATAACTTTCAAAAACTGGAAGTTTTGTTGATAAAGCTTCCACCATTGAAAAAACCAATCCTGAATTTCTCTAAGATACTCAGCATTGAGTCACATAAGAAGCAAGAGGGAAATCAAACCCAGGTTCACATGATTAAGTGAGAAAGGAAGTTAGCTCTTTGATAGTTTTAAAAGTTATATGGAAACAGAGAGGTAGCAATGCTTCTACTGAGTTTTCTCTGGAGCTAGGTCATAGCTCTGTGCCATTTCATACTTCTTAAAATGAAAAAAAGCTCAAACATTTTAAGGAAAATGACCGAAACATTAGAAGAATATTGTATAATAGAGAGTAACTGTTCCTCAGTAAAGGACTAGGCAGATAAAGGTACAGATAAATAACCATTTTTGAAAGGAAAAGGAAACATCAGTGGGATATAAATGAGAGGGAGCATAATTTCAGTGAAGAACTGATGAGAAGGAGATCAGAAGTATGTTCCCAGGACAAGGACTTCAGTTCTTGACAGAACTGGAAGAACGGTCAGACAGAAATTCACCCTTAGGCGACTTCTCTTTCTTCCAGGCCAAAGCAGGAGTAGGTGCTAAATAGATGAAGACAAGAGAAAAGAAACAAGCTTTCATTTGGGGTCACTGCAAGAGAAACTGAATACCTTTGAAGGAAACATATAAATTTTTAAAAAGTAAATCCACTCCACCCACAGAGAACACCATTCTGGAGAGAGGTCTGGTGCAGGTCTGTCTCATGCAGTGAAGCAGCAGCAGGGCTCTGGCAGGTGCTCCTTGGAAACCCTACTGACAATTGTAAATGTTCAACACTCCCACAGGGACACCCTGTCTCTGCAAACTCTTACTTGCCAAACAAGTATTTCACTTGAAAAATGCAAGAAATTTGGAAGGCATAAGGAGATGCATGATTTTAGGAAGAGAGGCAAGCTAAGAGTGTCTAAGCAGCACTGGAAAATGCTAGGCTAAAACTAAAAAAACATAATTTAAAAGAAGTATTATCTCTTGGAGGAAGAAGACGAAAAAGTGCACAGACTGACCACATCAATGATCCAGCCATCTGTAACATATCTTCTTCAGCATGGATGAGACAAGTACAAGAACACCTTGAGATCCTGGACTACAAAAAAATCACCATCCATAATTCAACTGTCTGAACAACAAGCTTGGGAAAAGTGTCCAGTGGACATAACAAAACACCTTTCAAGAGTCTGAACAACAGAATACAGAGCTCTAAAACTGAGCAACTTGAACAGTGGGTGGAAAACACAATCTTTCACAGATGTCCTGAGGGATGGTATTGGCACAGTTGTTTTACAATTGCGTGGCCAGAACTAGAAACCAGAGAGCTCTCCACTTCTCTGCAGGTGTTACTTAAAAAAAACAAAACAGAACAAAAACACCAAAAAAACCCCAAAACCCTTGCACCAATCCACTCATCTAGGAAAGGCAGCTGTGCACACAGTGAGGGCACCCAAAGGCTCACGCGCTGCCTGCAGCCCATGTTAGCTGAAACAAACCACAAAACTGCTGTCGCTTCTGAAGGGGCCTGGCAAACCTCATTTTACCACAGAAATACAGAGCTTATTTTTCAGCTTCAGATGTACAATTTGCAAATTGAATGCAAACCTCAGAAAGACTCAGTTGTTTCAGATACACTCTAAAGAATTAGAAATACGCTGTGGAGAATAGACCAGAGCTAGATATCAACCAGATAAAAAAAACAAAACAGCTGTTGCAAGTCAGGCTTCATGAGAACTCTGATTTTGAAACCTACTGCTAAGGTAAAACCCTGTAGACTTTTGGCCCTGTTTTCAGCTCAAGGAAATAATCTTATAATCTGAAAAGAAACAAGAATATATTTGAAGACATGAAGTTAGTTAACTCTGAGATACCATGGTATTCTAAAAGTATGAATGAAACCTTTTTGGAGTTTAAGAAATTTAAGAAAGACAAAGAGTTACCAGGATGAAGACAGGTCAGGTTTGTTGCATTCAACAAGTAAAGTAAAAGAGCAATTTCCTTATAGTTCTCTTTTTGTTGGTTTTGTTCTAGCATAGTGTCCACATTCCCAGATCCAAATCTTGCTCTTCTTCAGTCTTCCTAAGCAGCTGCTCCCACTCCAAGAGTCTGAAGTTAATGGGGAGGGAACATGAGGTAGGCAGGATCCCTGGGATCAGTTTAGGTGCCTCACCAGACATACGGAGCACATGCAGATTCACACGCTAGCCTTGCATAAATCTCCACCAAGCCTTTTAAGTTTTCCAAAATGTTGTAACTCCCAGAGTCTTCTTCAAAAGATACCTCTTCAAATACTCCTTTTTCATCAGCAGCAAAATTTACTTTCTATTCTTTTTTATCTTCCCTCATCCTGAGAAGAGTTTGGACTGAAGTATGTCTCCTGGAAAGCACCTGATGAGAACAGCAAGCCTGAAGCAAGAAGGTCAGCCCAAACTGCTGTACCCCAGCACAGTTCCTTCCAGCCAAAACCACCCTAGAGAATAAAATGTCCAGCCTGCTTGCAAAACACATTTCTCTTTACAAGCAGTTGCAATGCAAAATAGAGTGCCATAGAGGGGAGGAAACCTTTTATAAGAAATGATTGACTTCTGGAATTTATTTAGGTCGACACCAGTGGGATTTTCTCAGAGGAAAGGAAACTTTTTGTGAGCTAAATGTTTACCTCCTTTGTGGGAGCAGCAAATTAGGTGTTTACTCCTTCAAGCAGCAACAGAAGCCAATACACCTGTTCCTTCCAGATTGTCCCTGCTTTTTTTGGCATGTGATACCCTGAAAATGGCTCCAGTGATCTGCCACAGGAGGGCCAGGAGGTTTGATAAAACAGGTTGAAGCATTTGTTTCTCAAGTACTAAAAAAACCTGCAAACAGTCAATGGTTGTGCTGGCTAAGAGAATATAATGCTTATTTCTGCATTTTATTATTTCTGGTACTAATCCCACAGAATATTGAAATTAGACTAAAATAAAAACTGATGAAATGTGGGTAAAAAAACCATGCCACATATATTTATGAAAAAAAGCCATAAATTCTGTATGGCTGTGCCTTTCCTCATGGGGTAAGGGATGGGATCAGAGAGATGTTATCCATGGCCTGATCCATCACTGCCCTGTGAAACCACCCAGCCCCAGTTCCCACCCCTGGGAAGGACAGGGTGATGGGAAGGGCATCTAAAATCCCATCCCTGATCTGCCAAGTGCAAACTTGTGCACCCTTCCCACAAAAAAAAATAGCAGGGAAGGACTGAGGGATGGAGACAGTGGAAGTGTGAAACCCCACTCTGAGCATCTGCATGTCTCTGGTGGCACCTTGCATCAGCTGTCACCAAGTCACCACAGCCTGGCAGGTGACATTCAGTGTATTTATGTATATGGAAAGACACAGCTGGATTCAAACAATTTTTTTTACAAAAGTGATGGGCTGAGAACAGAGAACATTAAACCTAAGGGTTTAGTTCACACTCCTGTGAAAATAATAATTGTTTTTCTCAGTATCAGTCCAAAAATGCCTTCAGTGTCAGGAATGGTGCAGGGTTATGCAGGCAACCCAGCCCAGCCCTGGCCAACAAATCTGCAGAGCAAAGACACAGATTAAAAAAATATAAAGGGCTTATGCAAAGGAGCCAGAATGAAAGGTGGATTGAAATTCCCTTTTGACCCTACACTCATCACACGCCTTCTAATCCCTTTGGAGCGTCAAGTGCCTCAGCCCTGGGAGGTGGAAAATGGTAGCTCATCCTCTGGGCACAGCAGCACCCAATGGAGGTACAGCACTGGCCCTGCCACAGCCAACACCCTGCGCAGAGAAACAGCTTATACCAGCAGAAAAAATTGTTTTGCTGGTAGGAATTAAACCACTTTGCTGAACAGATTACATTATAACAACAAAAAGGCCTTTTGATGGTAGGACTGAACTCACAGTAGGGATTTTACTGTTGTAATTGTACTAGTGCCATGCCAGCAAAACTTTTTAAGCATAGACCGACTCCCTGCATTTTTATCTTTTCAGTTTAAAAGGTTACACAGAGGCAGAAATTATAAAATGGTTCGGCACCTGGCATGGAGAACTGTCTTGGCCCCCTAGAAAGCAATTCATCTTGCAATGGACAAGGCTCCTGAGAGCAATTTCCCAAAGGAACCACAGTAATACACCAGCTCTGGAGGTGTGCCAGGGGACTTGAAGTTGTGGTCCAAGGGGTGTGCAGGTGTGCTAAGCTTGTAAATATTTTTTTTGATGAAGACTTTGGTTGGTGGTTTTTTGGGTTTTTTTAGAGTATCTATTTTGAAATGTTTGCATCTACTGTGTTTATAAATCTGGGGGGTTAGGGGGTGGGGGATATTAATTCTAGGGAAGAGATTCTGCAGTGATGAAATGGTGTGCATATGCAGATCAAATCAAAGTGTAATCCTTTGGGAAAATCTGATGTTTAAATGCTCCCTGTTCTAGATGTGCCAATTCAATAGCATACATGCTTTTTATATAGAATGTAATGCAAGAATAAGAAACTTAAGACACATTTAAAGAGGGAAAAAAAAAGGGTGGAGCTCCTTGGCAACAGCTCTAATCCCTTTGAAGGCTCCGGCATCTGCTGAGTTAGGCATTCCCTCCCTATGTTTTAGCTTACAATCAGCCACTGAGTCACAGCAAGTTCCTGACTTCCCTGTTGGAGCTACACTGTCATGAAATACAGTTGCATATTTTTAGGGATTGGATCCTTTTATTTAATCTTGGTTTTGTTGTTGTTGCTCAATTAAAAATAAACAAATATTGAATAAATAAATTAAGACAAAAATAAAGGACTTCTGAGCTCTCAGCTCTGAGTACAGCTGCAAGAGACTTGTTCTCATAAATGCTGTCCTCAAGCCACAAACACACTTCGTTCTTCGTGAAGTCCTGGGAGCTGGAGAAGCATTTTGCAGACCAGCCACGGGATCCCCACATGAAGTATCTGGAGGCAGGATTGCATTAGCAGAGCTCTCTGCCCTGCTGGATAGACCTTGCTCCCCAGTAGCAGACTAATTAGCTAGGGTGGAGCCCCATTCTGATATAAATCCGTGCTAGCCTGGATGTCTTTCTACAGTGCTTCCCAGTGCCACGCAGACACGGGGATGTGGCCTGGAGCCAGTCACCAATTCTGCCTTATTTCCTCATCCAAAAATTGAAGATGCAGTCTGCCTGCCAGCAGAAACTCCCATTGTGAAACTGAGTTTGCTGATATTTGCAAAGCATTTAAAGGTGTGTCTTAGTGGGAAAAAGCGTGTCCGAGCCCCAGGTAGGTCATAGGAGTAAACCTGTTTCTGATTTTAGCAGACAAAACAGCAGTGAGCAGCATTTCACATGCACAGAGTTGAGCTGGGATTCCTCTTTAATCAAGTTAAGTCAGGTTTCATTCCTGCCCCTGCCAATTATTTAAATCCCATCTACCCACAAAAGCCTCCAGCCCAGCTGTGGTGGAGCTGTTGACTCACGCTGTCTCTCAAACAGGGGTCACAATGCACTGACCTGCAGTCGTCACCAGTGTGGATAGCGAGTAGCTCCATGGGAATATATCAGTACGTCCTCTGGCACATCCCTGTGCTGCTGTGGCACATGCCAACCCACAGAGAGATCCCAGAGAAGTTTTCTGGGAAGAATTAGCATGGTGGGTTGGGCAGAAACTGCTCCAGCCATCAGCGGACATGCCACTAGAAACCTCAGGAGAGCGCAATGCAGGTAAAGCCACTGAAGCACCTGGGTTGCCCAAGAGGCATCACGATGACCCTTAGGCTTGCCCAGTGCAAGGAGATCAGCTCTAGGCAATTCAGCATCAAAATATGCTTTGCATTAACTCAAGTCAGGGAACTGAAAGCAGACCCTGCCTCTGTGTTTCGTGAGAACGTTAGTGGGGAAATGCTGAGAAAACACAACGTGGCTGTTCATGGAAGAATGATTTCTGTCTTTTCTTCAAAATGTTTCTTGAGTTTAATAGAAGCATCAACAAACTTAGCTATTAAGATCCCCTTTGCTCATCAGCAGTGTTTCTATCTCTAGGCGGAACTTGATATCTGCTTAACAGTGCAGAGCAAATTTATAGGACAGCTTAAGGTAGGAAATAATGAATTCCACTTCAGCAACTGATAGCACATAATTGTGTGTAGCTACAGTCTGTCAAACTGAAATGCGTGATAATATGTAAGCTCTGGGGTTCAGTTCTTATTTGCCTCTTATTGTTTAAAGAAATAGAAAAATTAGAAGTATAAAAAAATGGAAATAAGTTCCATTAATTGTCACTTCCAGTTCAGTGAAATTCTCCACTGGTTTTTAAAATGTACTCTTAACCTGTAGTTCTTAAAATGTAATTTTGTGTGCTTCTTTCCCATTTTTCTCCCACATTCTTTCTGGTTTTTTTTTCTTTTATTTTCATATACATTACATGAAAAGCATCAATTTCTTTCATCACATTATTTTCTAGAACTTTTCAACATTTCTTCAGCTTTGGAAACATTGCAGAATGTCAAAAGAAAATGAAAAATACGTATAAACTTTAAACTTGTAAGTAATGCCTTTTAATGATAGAAAAGCTTAAAGGAAGAGAGTAAAATTTATAAAAGCTAATATTTTACCACCAGTTTTGTAATTCAATTATAACCCCTTAAATATTAAAAGTCAGCATTTCATTTAAGGTTTTGAAGTATAAAAACACATATTTTCATTGAAAAAACAGTCTGAAGAAAAGCATTGAACTTAGTCTGAAAACAGTGATGTTTATTGCTGAGGGCATGGAAATTAAAAGCAGTCCTGTTTACTGAGGAGCTGACTATAAGGGGGCAAGGTCGTAATTTACACATAATTTACACTGCTTTGCACTATCGTTTAACCACTACTGAGATGAATATGTTTTCCTTCCTTCCCTCTTCCTGTGCAGAAGTGGTGTTCAGCACACTTCTTATGCAGTAGATGTTCTTGTGCAAATCACTGCTTTCTGTGGCTTGTGATTCAATAGCAAACATTGCTGTCACAAACAAGGTCTGCATCTAGAGATAGCTCTGTATTTTCTGATAATATTTTCAGTTAGTAAGAATGTGCCATCAGCACATAATTATACACATGCACGCTATGACAAACAAACATGAAAATATGGTTGACTACAGTAAACCAGGAATATTTTAAATATGGGGTGTGTCTGCCTTTGTATAGTACAGACAGTCACACCAGACTCCTTTGCATCAATTCACACAGAAAATATCCAGCCAAGTATTCTGGGTTAGCCTGTATTGTTTCCCAAGGCTGAGAAATAAACGCTTCTTGGATAACTTTTGAGGAATTTGAGTCATGATTTTCAGAACTGGCTGAGGTTTTGCTTGCTTTTTTAGTGGCCAGTTTGAAAATGCAGTGTCCAGGAAGAGATGAGCATCCCCACTCTGGGAACCAGTCCTCAACTGAGGAAGATGTCAGATGTCGAGAAACAGAGGGGCCCAAACTCACTACACATGCTAGAAGTTAGACTGTTATATCAAAGCTATTTTAAAAATAGCAAGATTTTGTTTCAGCATTTGATGGTGGCATACCAGACACTCCATCTAGAATAAAGACATACAAACTGGTATCAGTATTTGTGTGCCCAGGGGAGAGCTTCTGCCAGCCACCTCTTCAGTGGCAGCTCATCCTGGCACAGCCATAACTCACCTTATCCATGGTGGTCTATTGACTTTTATTTCAGTGTATGACCCATAGTGCTGCAACTAGCATGAAAAATGATGACAGAATATTTGTTACCACATTGATATCTTCAGCCTTTGTTCCAAACTCTTGCTTTCAAGGAAAGTGCAAGGTTTGAAATGAACTTGGGTTCTTGGGACTGTACTTGCTCCTCCTTGGCAGTCTGTGTGGTAGTCCTGATATGACACCCAAAGCTTGAGCTTCACATTCAAAGCCACCAACACCTCAAAATTCTCAGCAAAGGTAGTTTGCCTCGGCTACCCAATCTTCTTGGCTCAACAGTCAAGATTTTAATCACTCCTCCAACTGCATTTACACAGAATTTCTAGAGATGGGATGAGTTCCAAGCTGGGACAAAATAAATTTCCAATTTCTCCACAAGACAGATCTCTATTCTTTCCCTGGCTCTGAGAAGCTGATTGTGGGTGAGCTGGTGCAACCCTCCCATTCTTCTCCAGCTGCCTGTGCCAAGGGCAGAGTACTGTGGGGTGTATTCACACAGTGCACTCCAGAGCATCTCCCCGCACACAGGCTGGTGAGATAGGAGGGTGGGTGGCTATTCAGAGAATCATAGAGTTATTGAGGTTGAAAAGGACCTCTAAGATCCTCGAGTCCGACTGTTAACCGAGCACTGCCAAGTCCTCCATTAAACTATGTCCCTAAGCACCACAGCTGCATCTCTTTCACACACCTCCAGGGATGGTAACTCCACCACTTCCCTGGGCAGTCTGTTCCAATGCCTGACAACCCTTTCCATGAAGACATTTCCCTAAATAACTAATCAGATGCTCCTGTTGTTCAGCTTGAGGACCTATCGCTTTTTACTTGAGAGAAGAAGTCAACCCCCACCTCACTACAATTTCCTCTCAGGAAGTTGTAGAGAGCAATGAGGTCCCACCCTTGAGCCTCCTTTTCCCAAGGTTAAACAACCCCAGGTTCCTCAGCTGCTCCTCACAGGACTTGTGCTCCAGACCCTTCACCAATTCCACTGCCCTTCTCTGGACTCACTCCAGCACTGCAGTGTCTAAGTAGGTCCCTTTGTCATAGTAGGAGATCAGGTTGGTCCAGCAGGACCTGCCTTTCATTAACACATGCTGGCTGGGCCTGATCCCCTGGTTGCCCAGATCCTTGATGCTGGAAAGGCATAAGGAAAGGCTTGTGCAACCTTAATTCTACCCTCTTCTAACCTTCAATTACAAAATCACATCCTGTATTTTCCATGGGACCCTGCCTCATTCAGTTCACGGAATCGCTGGTGTTCACTTAATGAGCAACTATTCAATATTTTATTTTCTTCTCACTCAGTGTGTTGCCCTAGGCATGATTTACTAGATGTAATTCAAACCTAGCTGTGCAGCCAGAATTATTAATTTCAGCGCAGCTTTTTTTTCCTTTGGTACTCATCCTCACAGCACTCCTGAGTGCTACACAAACAGTAAATACTATATTTTCATAATACCACAGTGAGGGTGTTTTCATAATACCCTAGTGAGATTAAATGGGGAGGAGGGGTGGAATTATCCCCTGTGTTTCACAGGTGCAGAGAAAAGGCAGAGAAATACAGAGGAGACATTACAGTCCAAAGAATCAGAAATTTGTAACACTCTCTTGACAATTTGGGTCCTGACTTTTGAAAATTCTTAATATAATTCCAGTCGAGTCAACCTGTATCCATCAGTGCTCAGAGATGGAGGAGACCTTCTAAGCCATAGACTGGTTCCCTCCTATCACAGGCAGCTTTTTAATAATCTTATCAAATTGGACTGAATAGGAATTGGGTTTCTTGAATTCCTATTAAAAAGCTGAGAACTCACTTCTCTGATAGTTAGAAACCCTTTTCTAATTTTCAGCCTAAATTTATTCATAGCCAGATTGCACTCATTTGTTCTTAGGCCAACATTGTCCTTCACCTTAAATAGTTCCTCTCCCTCTCTGGCATTTGCCTCTGCTGATAAATTTAGAGTGAGCAATCACATCTTTTTCTCTCTCGGCATTTGTCTTGAGGAGCTAAATGAGCTACACTCCCTAAGCTGTCTCTCTCAAATTAAGCTGCCAGGTCCCCTGTTCATCCAAGGAACTGTTTTCCACACCTGCTTCAGCTTGCACTTATCTGCTCTGGGCTGACCAGGCTTGTAGGCAGCACCAGGCCTGCCTGTATTCACCCAGAGAAGGGTCAAGAGGCAAAAGGATAACTGCTGGTAACCAAATGAGTTAAAAATATTTCTCCATCTGCCCTGGAAATGGTGTGTCTCAGAATCAACCTGGGATTTCCACAGCTACAGCACATCAGTAGCACCTCGATGACTGAAGTCTACCAGCACGTCCCAATTGTGCTCCTTTTCACTTTCCAACAGAAAGTCTCAGCACTGGTTGAAAAAAATGCATTCATTTTGTACCACTGAATTTCATCTTGCTGCTCTCCTCCCAGCCCTCTGGACCATCACTCTGCTCCAGTATCCCAGTCCCAGTCTGGATGGTGATGCTGCCCACAAAATGTCTGTGTCTGACTCCACTGGCAGACCAGTGAACCTATACATGTACACACAGATGTGTCTGAAACTCCTTTTTGAATGTGTCTGATCCTGAGATCAATTTTAAAAAACCCACCAGAAAAAAACCAAAAAACAAAACAACAAAACAGAGCAACTCAGAGAATTTGAGTTTTGATACCTTTTTTGAAAAATTACCCTGATTTGATACCTTTTGAAAAATTCCTGTGGCTCAGTGGCTGTCAAATGTTGGTCACCTATTTGACATGAAATAAATTATATTTTGATTTCTGAGAAGATTACACTCCATTAAATGTAATACTTCTTCAGTTATGACATATATGCACCTTTTGGGGATTCATGTGGTTTTCTTAAAGGTGTGAATTGATGTATGCAAGGCCATTTGTAGTCATTTTTTTCAGTCAAACATCTATCTTAGAATCACATACTAAAATATTTGCTAAATAATGATCAGACAAATTGAACATGGCTGGAGAAACATAATAAAAATTTGACAGCAAAAGAGAATGTCTAGGCAAGAAATCCAAGGAGAATAAAAGCAAGGTAGTAAGCGTGTGACACCATGACTTAGCTGAAATAAATCACTTCCAGTTGCACAGACTGCTTGTTTTTCTGGCTAAAAAATCTGCATATTTCAAGCAGAATACAGCAAGGAGGAGGATGCTCCCTACCCACTGCCACCAGACCACAACTCAAACCTGGGGGAGTGGCCACAGCAGGTCATGGTGGAACTCACTGGGCAGCTGATAACAGAAGACTGACAACCCTGAGACCATGTTAGACTTTGTGTCACCATCCTCTCCACAGATCATAGCACCGGACAAACCGAGGGGACCCAGAAGCCCATACTGTCAGATTTAAGCCACTTTATGGATGCTCTTGGGTGTAAAATGCTCCAGAGACTGGTGTAAGCAAGAAAAAATTTCCAAGCCAACAAATTGTGGTGATTTCAGGATAACTTCGATAACTTCCAAGGTGTAGGAGGGATCAGACTTGAGCTGGAATGATCCAACAAGGCAGTGAATAAACACTATGTCTCTCTGACCTCAGGAGCACTCAGCCCAGATAGAAAAAGTTGCAAAATACCCTTTGGAGAGTCATAACCTAAATTCACAGAGACATAAAACAAGGAAGAGGTAATACATGAAGATTGCTGTGAAAAGGGAGCATTGTCACATGTACTCGGGAAAAGAGAGAAGACTTTCTAGCATGCAGGAGAAGAAAAGCAACAGCCATAAGAGAGGCTTGGGCACAGCAGAGGGCAGGTACAAGTGTGTAGGTGTTGGTGAGGGAAGAGGTGCAGAAAGGAGCAATGTTCGTGCAGACACTGCAGGTAGGAGGAGGCAAAACACACACTGGAGCAGGGTATTGGAGAGGGGGGATCCTCTGCTTATGGCTCCTGCAGTGCTCCCTGAGAGTAGCCCAGTCTTCATTAGCCAGTGGAGTTAATTTTGGTGCCTTTGCAAACACAAACCAAGCAGATCCAACGAGCTCCTTTAAAGCAGACAGTTCACCTGCACAAAGGCTTGCACCAGATTCACTCGGTCGGGTTTTCTAATCTGCTGCTGCTGGGCAGACAAGGTCTGGGGAGGTAAGGAGGGAAAACATTTGGTCCTGTGTTACTTCAGTGTGTCTGACAGAAGTGTATTTAGTCTCTTCCCAGTGAATAACACCTATTTTGGGGGCAGAAAAAAACCCAACTGTCTGACAAAGCCACACTTCGTATGCCCCTTATTCTTCCTTGAGAAGTATCTTCAGCTGTGAATACGTATATATACTCTAACGACAGTCAGCTGTCACGTCTGTAAACATACATTTACCTCCCATTAAGGGTTATTTGCCCCTTTTTGTGACCTTTCACCAGCTTTCCATACCCTGGCCATGTGGCACAGATGGTATAATCCTGTCAGGCTAAGGCAGGTGACAGTGCTGCTCAGTGTTTAGTAATCAGTGACTGTAATTAGCCAGACTGGACGCAGGCTCAGATAATAGGGCAGTCAAACAGCTGCCAGTCATGAGGCTTTTCCTGTGGACTGCAGGGAATGGAAGAGAGGATGATATAAAGAGGCCATGCATTTTTTCCAGTACACTTTATACAGAACTAGTGATAATGTTATATATGGTGTTTTTCATTAAAAAAATTCCTTCCAGAGTGACCAATAAAGTGTGTTTCATATCACAAGGAGCTTTTAGTTGGTTTTTAAATCTGATGGAGGTGTCTGGAGAATGTTTAGCAGCACCAGAGCTTTTTCCTATTTGGAGACTATCTTGTCATGTTTTCCTTACACAGGTATGTTCACATGCACACAAAATGTGGATGGATGAAGCACTCCAGGTTCCTGATCCCCAAAGCAACTCCTTTAACACAGGAAAGTGCTGTCACCAAGCTACTACTTGTTTGCATTCAGAGATCAGGATTTAGAAAAATAAAATGAAACTTAGTTGTAGTGAAAATTAAGAAAAAAATTAAAGAGATATTATTAAAAATATGGAGGGTATTGAAACTTTTTACTGGTTTTAGTTCTTTTTAGAGATCTCAGGGACTGTTCTCATTTCTGATCTTATGTTACATTACACATTCAGATGATACATAAGCTGCACATGCTGTATTTAAGAGAAGCAAGCAGTGTGCTGAACCACCATATTTTCATGTGAGAGATGATTCACTGTATCCTGGATGGTAGAAAATTCTCTGTCCTAAGCAGATGCTTATGCTTGCAGTCTGTGAGGGTGAAAGAGGTTTTATTACCAAAGAGGCAGCCAGTCATCTCTCGCAGAGGAAAGACTAGCATTCATTGCCTAGGAGGGCTCTTTTTTCCTGACTTCAATATTTCTTTTCTATTTTTAAATGTGTGCCTATTATTGTAAAGACACTAATAATGAAATATATGTAATTTTTTAAAATGCACACATCACAATTAATCAACTCCTCCTCATCCTTTATTGCATATATTCCAACAGCTTTTTTCCCTCTTCCCCTCCAAAATTGCGCTATTTATCTGTACGGAACAGATACCTTAATCTTTTGGGGGAAAGCAGAGAATAATTTCAATTTCCATGCATTTATGAGAAGACATTCTTAAATAGGCCAGTGAAAGAGATATTGCATCTATAAATAAATTATTCCGAGGCGGGTAGTGGGATGGGGTTACACATCGCCATTGTGCGGGGAGGCTGCAAAGCCTGACCCGGGAGTGCAGCTGTTGTCTTTGTGCCGGGCACTCTGCCTCTGCCATTGTTCCCCTGATTACAACAGGCACGTCGGGGCCGCGGGGAGGGCAGGCGGGGGTGAAGGGATGGCTGTGCATTGATAACGCCTGGCACTATCGCACAGCGCGGTGAGACACAGGCTCCTCAGCTGCAGCGCTATCGGGGTGCGGGGCTGTGCAGCGGGTGTGCCCCCCGCCTCCCCTCCCTGAATCAGCGATTTCGGGAGATGTGAATGTGTTCACCTCCTGCGTGTGCCAGCTGGATCTTACCCAGACACACACACGGGATTGTGTCAACAGATGGTGTAAAAGGGGA
Source organism: Eopsaltria australis (assembly GCA_034509425.1). Lineage (NCBI taxonomy): Eukaryota > Metazoa > Chordata > Aves > Passeriformes > Petroicidae > Eopsaltria > Eopsaltria australis. The sequence continues at coordinate 816,965 of JAVTVJ010000009.1, forward strand.
CAAAAAGGACAGTATTTCCAAACTGAATATGTAATATCAAACAGGTGTGGAGGTAAGGAGATGGTAATGAACAGGGAACGCCGAGCTGCAGGACGGGTGTCTGTGCTGCTCGCAGCAGAGAGGTGGGGAGGGAACTCATTGCTCTTACCATGCTCTGCTCAACAGGAGGGGAAAACGGCCATGATCTCTCTGCCACTGCCATTGTCCCCACCAACACCTCAGCTGCCGCATGGCCTGGCCCCAGGGAGACGGCAGGGATGATGTCCCGGCTGCCCTTTCATCCCCCGCATCATCTTGTTTCCAGCAGCACCTCTGAAAGCCCTACACAAAGGTGCTTGGCCTGTCAGCATCCTAGGAGCTGTTCTCATCCACTTGTCTAGCTGGGGCAGAGGCAGGCCAGGAGGACAGGACACCAATAGCAGAGGTGTTCCCAGCTCTGGTTACCAGCCTGCCTGAGGATAAAGGGACAAATACACCAGAACACAAAAGCCTGGATCAGTTGGCTAATCTAGGATGCTGCTGTCAACGCAGATGCACTGGGGACATCTGAGCTGGGGTTACTGTGCATCAGCATGAAAGGCATCCATGCCACAGGGAGGTATTTTGTGGCCCATACCTTGCTACAACATTGTGATTGATTCCCATTTCCTTCTGTGGATCTCCTGACACCTAGGATAGCTGCCACTCACTGCACCATCGACCTTTAGGCTGCATAGTACCCCTGGTGTAATGAGCCTGGCCATGGGAAGGGATACACCTGCCCTGAACCCTTCAGGAGAGGCCTGCAGAATGCAACTGGGTTATTCACCCTCAAAAGAGACAAAGCAGCCGTGCTTGGCACCAGCCATGGAGTCCCTCACAGCCAAACTGCCTGTCCATTTGTATCCCGAGATATGCCAGAGAAAACACAGTATGGCTTTTCCCCCCCACACTGTCCTGTGAACTGGGGTGCACAACAGCTCACCGTTACTTTGTAGATTTTCCCCTTCCTAAAATCCAGAGAAAATCCTCCTATATCTCAGCAGATGCTACCTGGTCACTCTGAGCTCCTCCTCAGCTGCTGAAAAGAAGTATTCATCTTAAACCTACTTAATTTTTATATCCCTGTCTGGTTTTTTCCATTTATTTCCAATTACTGTGGGTCTCGCTGTCTTTCAGGAATAGGATCACACATCTGTCTCACTGTTCAAACTGCTAACAGAGACCACAAGTAAGAGATTTCTGACATGAAAGCCATGGTCACCCATGACAAGCAGGGGTAGAAACTAAGATGCTTGTAACTGTGGGACTAGGACAGAGTCACTTGATGCTGGTTTGATACTTCAATTGCTGTCAGACAGGTACCTACAACAACACAATCTGGAAACAAGTTTACAAGGTAGCCATAGATTAACTTGTATATTCCTACATTCCTTCTTTTGCTTATCCCAAAGTTACAGTGCATTGTGTACAAATTCACCTTACTGATATTCATGTATTTTACTTGCAATCTGGTACACATCTGTTATATGTAGATGAGCTTCCTGCTTTCATCCCTTTCAAATTATTCTCTCCAGAACTGTGTTCAGCCAAAACTGAGCATTGCTATTTCCCCGTCCTCTGTGATCAATCAGCTGCATTCAACACAATTAGCTTTCTTGTTCGTCATGCAACCCTGCCTTCATTTACCTGGCTTGGTCATTTCCTCTTTCCTCTTCCTTAAGTGGGTCAGTGAGAGGATCTTCCTGATTCCTCCTCCAGTTTTCCACTGAGGTACCTGCAGGTCCTCACCATGGCCCCACTCTCTTTTTCCAGATTCACGATACCAGCCTCCATCACAGGCACCTATATTTCAATCAGCTTTCTCCCAACAGATTCTTGTTTAACATCTCTCTGTAATTCAGTAATCAAATTTAAGTTACTGGAGAACCCACCTTAATCCTCTTTTCTTCTGATGTGCCTCTGAAAGATGTAAGCAGATACTAATATACACAGGCTGACACCAGTACACTGATCAATACTGTATCAGTCTTAACTTGTATTCTCTCACACATCCCTCTCTTGTCTGACATGTGAAGGTCTCTGTTTGCACATCACAGCTGGGGCCTCTGTCCCCCATTGTCTTAATTATGGAGTCAATGTGCTGCAGATATATAAATCATGGAAATTTAATCAGGCTTATTGCATCCTTCATCTGGCAGCACAGACTGAAATGAAAGCTGTGGTGAAATAAAGGCTATTCCAAATGAGAGGGAATGCTACATTATGCTCTTGAGAATGTTCCCAAGATATAATGTCTATGGGGAGCCTCTTCCCCAACACACATGGGTGCAAGCCCCAACTCATGCTAAGTCATTTAAATAAAAGTTACTGTCAACATATAAGACACAGGACCCAGGCTGACCAGCTGCAAGTGATTTGTTTCCATAGAAGATGGGAAAGGAGGAAGGCACCTGAGATGGTCCTAGGGATGCTCACAATGTCTCTCAGGGGTAAAAAAAAACCCCAGGGTGAGAACATGGAGCAGGCGAGCCCTGGCAGGTGCATGGAGCAAGCAGGCCGGGTTTCTGTCCTGCCCCACTCCCTGTGTCCCTTTCTTTACAGGTTTCTGGGATTCCTGGCTCCTTACCAGTCCCTCCACATCCTTTGCTCACCCACTCCTTGCTGGTGGCACGAAGAAGGGAGTAGTGGAGTCTCTGTGTTCAGACCCACCTCAATAACAGGCCAGGAACAAAACAGCAAACTGCCACCTCCACAGCCAGATCTACCAGTCAGGCCACACTAAATGCTACCACTGGAGTAAGTATTTAAGCAGACATGTGGGACAACTTGTTAGGTCATTTCCATTTGCTTAATCAGATCCTGTAATAGGCGTTAAATTGTAACATCTCCTACACTGATGAGAGCCTGACTTGTCCACAGGCTATTCCCCAGTAGGAAATTGAGACTGGTAAAGTGAACCCACTCAGCATGGGGTACAGTTATAGGAAAACCAAACACATATCCAAATTGCGATGGAAAGAAGTCTCATCTTGATAGGAGACTTTGGGTGAAGTGTGATACACATTTGTTGTCCAAGGGACAGGACACACTGAAGTTTTTCATCACTGTGCATTGCCAGAGCCTGAATGATTAGCACCTATTGAATCAATTAGTTTAATCACAGTAATATCCTCCAGGTCTGGATGGTTTTGTAAGACGAGCCCCAAAACCTTGCCTCTACTGAGAAAATTACCCATTACTGACATTGGCTACGCCCTAACAGATGCAGATGAATAAGTAAACACATTAAGCTGCTGAGGTAGACTAGGGCAAACAGCACTCGGCACTGCTTAGTAACCACTCGGTGTTACTCATCTGCCAATGTGTTGACTGCAGTTTAGCTTGTTATGTCCTGATTGACACTTGGAGCCAAGCAGTGTTCAGTCTTTGTTCCTTTGGTGAGCAAGGTATGAAGCCTGAGTATCTGTGGTTTTCAAAATAGCATTTAAAAACAAAGATGAAAGAGTTATTACAATGCAACAGAGTATAAAATTGATGCTGGAATATTATTTTAACTTCAAAATGCTCCTATGAGCATTGCTGTATGGGATGGAATATAACACAGACTCTAGCCAGTATTAATAAGTAAGGATGAAAGCAGATATTGTGCAAAAATTTGGGGGATAAATAGAAGCAGAATTAAGTACTAAATCAGACCAGCAGAACTGTCAAATGTGTTAGACTATATTCACAGGCACTCATGTGTGACATGAAGGCACAAAACATAAACATTTGTTTAGTTTGAGTAATTTTGCTTTTTAGAGTAAAAGGCTTTTTTTTTTTTTTTTTTTTTTTTTTTTAGGAGAAGGAGGAGGGCTTTTATCTACAGTCTGGAATTTTAAAAGTCTTATATCCTGCATGGACTGTTTGAAGCAGTTCCAGAAGAACTGCTTTTCATTAGCAAGTGCTGACTCAATGATCTGTAGAAATATATTGAGTTCATCCAAAAAATTAAAGAAAATTATTTGGTTTTACTTCTAAAAGGTTACATAATTTCAGTTGGACCTCATTACTTAAAACACTAAGTACTATGTTTCAAATATGTTATCACTTGAAAGTCGAAATAATAAAGGCAAAACAAACTGGTTTGATTTCATTGAACTCTTTGATAAAGAGTTCTTTTGATGACTTCAAATAAAGCAATTCCCAAACGTCATTTCTCAGTAAATTTTGAAATTTCAAGGTTTTGTTTAAATTTGATAAAAAGTAAAAATTAAGTGATAGCTTTTCTTAAGGAACATAAATGTTGAACTTAGGCAAATGCTGATATAATTGTGCCCAGCAGCCCAGGGCTTTACTCAAGTGAGCAAGTGTTTGTGTAGTTATATGTGATATAAGCTTGAACACATGTGATCTAAGTTTGGACATAAAGTCCAGAGGGCTGCCAAGGCAGGGCAGTTTTTCAAGCTGCTCTAACATAAACCAGAATCACAGTTATTGCTTTTCTGCAAAATAAGAGTGTCTATGCTTAGACTTTTCCCCACTCTTGTCAGTTGGGTAAAAGGAGCTAAAAAGATGCTAAAAAGGCACTCTGGTTATACCTACACTAATAAATAGGACGCTTGGGCACATTAACTGCCCTCGAGGCTCTGCTGTATGGCTGTGTTCCATGCTCTTGGCCTTTCTCACTCACCTGATGAGGATGGTGTGAGAAACAAGCGTCAATCTGCATCAGCCTTATCAGATGGCAAGCAAAAGCTAGCATTTGTTTACATTTCATAGCAAGTCACCGTGGTATAGACATTACTCTTTATGCACTCTTTCAAAGCCCATGATTATCAAGTTAGGAGCAGGGAGTTAAAACCACGTCCACTCACCACAGGCTACAAGAGAATTTGAAGCCAGCAATTATCTATTTCACAGAAGTTTATTCATGTCATTTTCTTGCCCGTGCCCCCAGTCTGTTTTCTGTTCAGCCAGCCTGAAGCAATAGTCCTGAGAAGCACAGATTCTTCCTTTCATCCTGTGTTCATCCTGAGTTCTTTAGATTTAGTTCGTATCAAGCATCAACATCTGAACACATAAGCTTATCCTACAGTCACAAACTCTTCAGATTCAAGAAGTACCATCTGCTCTCAGTAAAACTACCTAATCAGCCCAGCTCCCCCACTGATAAATTCTCCTGGTGCTGCTACACATCGTAGGAATGGTCCTACTCAGACCAAAGGTGTACCTGGCCCAGGAGCCAGTCTCTGACAGTAATCAACAGCAGATGCCTAGAGAAGGGTATGAAAACACACAGGGATGGCTTTCCCAGAAGATATGTTTGGGATCTCCTGTCCCAGCACTAATGTCTTTGTGTTCAGTTTTTCACAATGAGGTCTTCTTCCCAGGATTTTTTTTTGTGTAGTTTGTTAGCCTCTGGTAACTCACAGCACACATAACATACACCAAAAAATTGAACATCTAAATACAAGGAAAAAACCATAAGATAGCTTTGAACTGTGTACATGCTGGGCTCATAGACAGCATGGAAAGAGGTAAGGAACCAGTAGTCTCCATATTATTTTCTTCAAAACTTAAAAGACCTATAAGTCACTCTTCGTGTGAAGACATTTCCATACTTTTCTTATTTCCTTTCTCTCAACTTTCTCCAGTTCCCCACTACATTTTTTCTAAGAAGAGGGGACACATACTCTAGGGATTTATGTAGTTTCTTTTGTTCTCTATTTCTTTTCTAGTAATTCCTAACATTCAATTTACATTTTTATTGCTGCTGAGCATTAAATTGGTGGTTTCATAAGAACTATTCATTAAAATTCTGAGATCTCATTCCTAAGTGGTAACATTCAATTCAGAGCCCATCACTCTATGTGGAGAGTTAAGATTGCTTTTTTCATGGGTATCTCTTGTATTTATCTACATTGAAGTGATGATACCAAAATTTGTAACACAGTCAAAACTTCAATTTCTGTGATAAAATAAATATTTTCAAAAATATAAAAACTGGCTCTTATTAAGAAATACTCATTTGAATCTATGTCACTGAAGAATTTCCCAATAATTACATCATGACAGTGTAACATAAAGAGACCTCTATGCATCATTTTATACCACTCTGTTTGAGCAATACCACTGTCTCAATATTCTAATGAGTCATCATGCTATCTTAGAGCCACAATTCCTTGAGACAAAGGAATAGAAGAAAATCCCTCCTTTCATTAACAAAAATCAAGTGCATTTCAAGTTATTATGCGTATAAAAGTTAAAAATGTGATACAGTTGCATGGTGAAGTACAGTAAACAGACTACAAGAACTTACCTTTTTTTCATTTTTACATCCTTTTAAAACCTATTTCATGCTTTGTGAAGCATAGTTTTTAACTAGATAACAGAATTATGATGATGAACAAAGGACACATGTATAGGTACTGTCAGTCAAATTTATTTATGATGGTGATGTGTGATACATTTCTGAACTAGCCTAGAGTTAATCCAGTTGGTTTGGGGTTTTTTTTTTAAGGAATCTGGAAATGCTGTCAGATTAATCATATCATCAAGATCACACTAGTTCTTGAGGATGAAAAGATTTAATACATTCAGGAAAACACCAAACAGACCACAACAATTTAACAGCAAGGAATGTGATGGTAAAGACTCTGATGTTGGAGATTCCTATTTAAGACCTGATGGTAATATTATCTCATTATCCAAATGAGTGTTCTGCCCCACAGGCTCTCAGCTAGTCTAGGAAGCACTGCTCACAATCTCTCTTCATGGAGCTGTTCCACAATCAGACACCGAGATCCTGATCTGAAGCACTCTGAATGAGAAAAACAAAGCATGAAAACTACAAGCATTAGGGGAAAAAAACATTTTCTATATTTCTATATTATGGCATATATCTACAGATATGGACAATATTTTGTCTCTGTGACTGCTTTGTTGTTCTTTGGATCAAGAATGTAAATACTGTGATTTATAGATGCTATTAGAAATCAGTTATCATTCGAAACATACACAGTTTTATCAATTTTAGGGCAAATCTTAGTCTCATTTAAGTATGCACAACTAGCTAATAAAGTAGCCCAAAAAAAACTATTGGTTGTTTTAGAAACTTCTAATTGTCCAAGTCAAGTTCTTTGGAAGTACCAATTTTATTAAAGAACATTCAAAATTATTAATACTTTAAACTTATATTGAGAATAAAGTTTATTTTCAATATCCTCAAAAGCGGTAAGCATTGTAAGATAATATATATGCACACACCCAGTGTTCACAAAATAATTTTTTTCCATATTATCCCTGACATTATAAGATCTGTTTTTAAATAATGACAAAGGAAAGATATTTTAGATAATCATTACATAGCATATAATAAATGTAAATCATCTTATTTCCATCCAACATTCACATATTACATCAGCAGCATTGAATAGCATCTCATCCAGTACAAACACAGGAATTCATGTTTCAGATCTTATTTCTAGTAAAAGGCACATTACCTCTTACCATCCTGTACTCTTCATTTTCATTTTTAAAAAGAAGCCCTTATTTAATCTTGCTGTCAGTTTAATTATGAAGTGTGAACTGTCACAGTTCTAGTACATATTGTGGTCCCTGCTCGGATCGCTTCGTGATTTGCACTTTTAATAGTGCATCACCAGAGAGAGGTTGGCATGAAGACCATTAAACCATGGCAAAGCATGCATTCACTCCTTGCTTTGGGACCCAGTGGTCGGCAATAACTGAGCCTGATAGCCAGGCAAATTAGTGAAGGCAAACACCTCCCATCTTCTTCATGCAGTGAGATCTGCCTTCTGGACACCTGTCTGTCACCTGAAAGAGGAGACACATGGCTTGTTGCATAGGGTAATGAATAAGGACAACACTCCTGTCCATATTGTCAGGCTAAAATCTTATTTTGGTGAGATTCTTTGCAGCAGCACAATCTCTCATAACTGCCCCACCCCAAGAGTCTTGTACGCTTCTGTTTGAACACCAGTGTGTGGAGATGCATTAAATGACTTCTGCAACTACCTTGTTTGCCAGAGATGTCTTTAGCAAGTCAACCTGAAACTTGCTGTTGTAATATTTTCACCAACTGTTTTGTTGCTAGGAGTTTACTTATATTATCTAAGTGGATAAATGTGAGAAACTTCTTGACTTTCATTTTCCCCAGCTCTACCTTATTTGTTCTGAGTTGGTTCCTGGTCCACGCAGCTGACCACTGCCTCTGTGGTGGGCTCATAAAGCTCTATCAACACTCAGGCATGTATAACATGCATAATTTGTACAGCTCTTCTCTGATTTGTGTGTGCCTCCTGTTCTCCTGTGTCACTCCAGCTATCCTCAATTACAATGCAAGAGTACATTTAAACTCATAAAACATTCTCAGCTATTTCCTCTCAGGATGAGAGGTTGTTTTGAGATCAATTGATGTTGTTTTGAAATTTTCAGTGTTGGGTGGATGCAGTAGCCCCATGGATTTTAGGTTTTGAATTTTCCGACCCTTCCAAGTAAACTAAACGCCAAAAACTGGGAAGCAGGAGAAGCGTGGATGTGTAAAAGCTCAAATATTAATTTCCCCTTTGGATTTTGACAGAAGCTTTAGTAATTCTGTATTTTTCCTGAATTGCTTCAGTGTGTATACAGTGCAGATTGTCAACAGGTAAAATAAACCTCTAACTTTATTTTCAAGTTCCAGCTTTGTACTGAAGGTGCAAAAGCATCGCTAGGAAGAAAGCTGGGATATAAAGCCTCAGACAGAGATACAGCACTCTGCAGTTCTGTAGATGTAAAAATGATTCTGCTATAACATCTATGTGTGGTAGTAAATATGAACAGCACTGTTAGCTGGTGGGACAGGTGGGAAGGATCAGCACTATTGCCTATTCCTCCCATTTCAAGAATCCTAAGGATTTGCACAGTGGTATATGCCAAGTGGCAGAAAGAAAGGGCTCTGTTGAAAGTGAAAAATCAGCTTCTACATAATAAAAAAATGTTCATCTTCAGATTTTAGAGAGAAACTTCACAGAGTCACACAGCTCTGAGATCTACATGATACTAACACTTGGCCCTCTAAAAGCAAGCTAGAACATTCTTCCCTTCTTTCAGAAGACCCTGACCAAACTTGTGGAAGTAAACCTGTGTTTCTGTAAAGTGAAAGTTTACTGTATTATTTGTCAGCCTGAAATGACCTAGCATCTGGTTGTTGGCATTTTTCATGAGCAAATTCCTTGTGTAGCTGTGGGAAGGTTTTACAACAGATAGGAAATGACTTGTAAAATATTTTGACAGAGATTCCAGATTTGTGAGCGTGTCTTAAGTTCTATGTGACACTATCTAGAATAGGCAGAAAAGTAAATTACTTTTTTCTATTATATATGCAAGTGTATAACTAAGGAATGACAAAAATTATCTTTGCCTTTTGGGATGAAGTAAGAGAATTAATCTTTTACTTACCGTGAGACAGTGTTACAGAACTGAAGGGCACAGAAGTATTAAATGTGTTAGGCAATAATTGCAAGCTACTAATCATACTGAAGAATATGCATACACACATGATTTTCTATTTTAAAACTTACCTTGGTGCGAGATACACCTAACTAATACGAAGACATAATATCTTTAATTCTACACATAATAAATGGAGCACTTGGGTGTTATCTATTTGGATTTATACACAACCCAAATGCAACAATCTGGTGCTCTCAGCACCTGTTCCATAAACACACAGTTCTTAGAACAAGGTGGCCACAATTCATTGTTTCTGTATTATATGGCAAAGTTTAGTAAAACAAACCTACCCCATTTTCAAGTGGAATACATATCATGGCTCATCTCCCAGGATGCATTATAACAGACAATAATCTAACTTTGACCTGGCAATTAACTAAATCAAATTATTTTGGGCTTGGTGAAGGAAGTTTAAGCTTCAAAACTGTGGCACTTCTACACACCAAATTGAAAGACCTGTAGTTGAAGATGCTTTATACAGAAAGGGAAAAGCAGTTTCTATAGCCAGCTGCTGGCAAGCCAGGGCAATAGAGATCAAAGCAGTCAGTGCCAAAACATAGAGCCATTTTCTACTGAACAGCAGTAGGCTAGGAGACAGCATCTTGAGAAGCCAAAAGCAATCCTACCACAAGCACCACGATGCCCCGAGCTTGCCCTCGTTGTTCAAACACACCAGCTGTGATTGGGGTGCTGAGGGAAGAAGGGCTGCATCTGTGCAAGGAAATCACTGCAGCATCTGTTTCCTTCCCTGATTTTGAGCCCATTTGCAGTTTGATAAGAGAACTGATAAGTTGCAATCTCATAGCATTCTATATGTATCAATCAAAAGGAAAAAAACTGTCAAAAATGAATTCTGAAAATAATTCATCAAGAAAATAAAGGCCACATAGAAGCAGCCTAGTGCCACAAGCGTGTATTTTTAAAGCCTTTGTTTTGAGTTTATAGGTGTGGTCTTATTAAAACAAAATGCTCTCTTACTTCTTTCCAGTCAATGCAATTTCTAGATGAGATGAAGCATAAGCAAACTAAAAATCTATGGTGGAGTGATTGGCCAGCTCAGTCCGTGCTCCAGGAGCATTCCTGCATTCCTCAGGGCCAGGAAGCTCTTGCACCACAACATCTATGGACAAGGCTCTCTCCTGATTCTGGTGGTACCCAAGGCTCCCTGCCAGGCCAACAGATAATGACTGACTGTGGTTATTCATACCAGCTCTCCCCTTGACCCAGCTACTGGACATACCCTGGGCAAGAGAACTTGCACCCCCTCAGCAAGTCCAGCATGCCAGGGACAGTCCTGATCACCTCCTCTGCATGAGCAGCTATCATAGGCAAATCCTTTGGCTTCTGGATTGCTACTCCAGCTCCCTACAGAATGATGAATGCTTCAAATTTTGCTCTGTAAGGCATTGCATGGCTGGGGACCAAGATTGATAAATTTCCAGAGAAACCACCATGATCAACAGTAACACAATGAAGCCTACACAGTAAAATTTAAACTGACTGTGGGTTGAGTAATTTTAGGGCTTTCCTGAGAGCCATTCCTGAAGATCTAATAAAAATTAGAAAAGTGCTTGACCCCCTTTTATCTCCAATGAAAAGCATATTTCTTCAATCACATACACATTTGCATATCACACTATAGGTCATTATAGGAAACAAATCAGCAAAACAATCCCGTATTATTCTAATATGCACATTTCTTTCTCTGTCAAGTGGATAATTAAAAAAACAAAAGACAGATGGGAAGTCTTGCTTTGTTTATTACCTCCACGATAAGGTTTTCAGTTGCTGTGGTGGTAAATTTATTTTGAATAGCAAGCATTTACTAGATCCTATTATTCTACAATTTCTATGTGAGATTTCTTGTCACCTTGGAAATTATATGTTTGTTTCTAGAAAGAAAAATTAGCTTTATTCAGAGGTCTAAGTAATTCAGATATACCGCAAGCAGCATCTAAAACAAAAGTCTAATATCAACATCCCCAAAAGTAGATTTTATGACTGTTAAATATACATGTTGCAAAAGATTAGATTTACTGTTTTGCTTATATTGTGTTAGTAATTTATAACATTTGGTGACTGAACAACATAAACTTACTTTATGGTTCTTTCATCCTTTCTCAAAAGGCTCCTAGTAAGGCAGATTCAACACAAGAGTTTATGGGATACAGGCACTGCACATACAAAGGTAGTATTTCTGATGGATAACATTCTTTAAAGGTCTTTTCATGATCCATTAATTTATGAATTACACAGCAGAACAGGCATTTTCAAGGGTTTCATTTCTGTTATATGTTGATCTTCTTCCCTTTAAGCTTTTCCCAAAAAGTAAGTAGGACTAAAAATAACATGTTCCCCTAGACTGACTCTGACAGGTCTTATCATAGAATTAACTGTTTTATTCTTTACTTATCAAAAGGTGGGCAGTTGGGCCCATCCTTATCTAAAAATAGGAATATACAAAAAAATCAAAATAGAAAAGAATAGTTCTAAGGCTTGCTTCATTCACAGCACAGTTACAAAAAGCAATGCAATTGCCATAGAATAAAATTTACAGTAAGGAATGAAGTATGCAAATAAATGCTGCACAAAGATTAAGATTAAAAAAACAACTTGATAAAATCTTTTTACAATTTACTGGAAAACTGGAAAACTTCCTGGGAGTCAGATTTCCAGGAAAGCAGCCTACCTCTACCTTGCCAAACCTAATCCAATCCAGATAAACCAGGAGTAAGTTACTACAGACAGGTTATTTAGAGGTCGATGAGAAATCAGTCTCAGGGTCCACCTTACTTAAAAAGAGCATTTGTGCTTTTACTCATGGCTCAAAAAAGATACCAAAAAAGAAACTGATGAGCATAATTATGGAAGTATTCTTACTCCCTAAGTGCTGTTCTCCCCAAGGACTGGAGTACAGGTAAATTTCATAAGCCATCATAAATCAATTTTATAGATAATAACTCAGTGTTTAGAGCTGTTATTTCTCTTTTCTCTCCTCTCTTTCTTACAGCAGTAAAAAACCAACCAAACAAAAAAACCAACAGCCCTCAAAAATGGGAGGGAGAATCTGTTAGTAGGCTAAAGAAGTGGTGATAAAATTCTGACCTCAGGAGTTTTCGACACAAGGAGCAACTGTAAGCATTGCTGCTAAACAGAATTTGGCTGAGTGCTTGCAGTACAGTGTTTCAAGCAAACCAGACTAGCTGCAATTAAGAGATCTGTTTTTTACTGACAGGGTGTGGCAGTATGTCAGAAACTCACGGTATCCTGAGAGGGAGTTTCTTAACTTCCTTCTCATTACATTCAATGGTTTCTGTTTCACAACAAAAAAGTGTGAAAAAGTGCTGACAATATTTACATTCAAATTTCTCTTGCAAATAATTATGGTCTTTAGTGTCAGCTAAGATGAAACTAACATAAACTTAAATAGGACCACAATGTTTTCTAATTCTGAAAGACCAGAACTCTCTTTTTCTTCCACACATTACCCTAGAGGCATTACCTGACAAGGTGTAGTCAGATCTTGGTTTCTTGAAGTTCCCACAACATTTTCAGGCATTACAGTTGAAGGTAATGTTCTTGCCATAAGCATAATTGTAATCAAGAGATGAGATATCCATTGAGCCAATAACTTAAGTATCGTAATTATTTTATCTTTTTTAGTAAAACTTACAAAACAAAGAGCATAGTTTTGTTAAGAATCAAACCCAAACATAGTGTTTGTTCCATACTGTTGTGGTTTGGCTCTCCAAAGGCGTTTCTTTACATGTCAGCAAATCTGTGACCGGTTGAAAAAGTAAAAAAGAAAATTCATTATGAAGGTCTGTCTGAAATCCAAAAGATCATGTAATTTTCTTGAAACAAGCATAAACATGAAATTCTAGGGATAAATGGGAAAAAACTGCCTAAGCACACCTGGAAATATTTCAAATTGAAATCATGTATTCCAAGCTACCTCTGAAAATATCCAGTCATCAGTACACAAGTGAACTAAATGCAGTCACTACAGGTGTTATTTTATCAGCATATAAGACAGATTCATTTCTTATATATATGTTTGCAGTTCCCATTCACTAATTTAAAACTTATCTAATTAAATTATTTTAAAATTCTAATTTGTAGTTCAGTTACAAGATCAACTTATTACTGCTTAATAATGCCTTAGTCTTCAGCTGAGCCTAGTAATAGATTGTGTGTGCATTCTTAGACTACAAGCACACATGAGAAAAAAAAATCTTTAAAACCTCTTTGAAATGGAGTTGTTTGATCTAATGATTTCTGCCTTGTGTTGGCAATGGGCTACTGGACTGCACACAAATTCATCTCCACTGACATGTGGTAACCCATTAAGCCACTGTAACTCAATTTCATGTCTGACTACATAGAGAGAATTGAACTGATAGAGTTTGAGCAAAGCTTCATGTTGTCAAGGTGACTACAATCTTCCTAAGGTAATAGATACTTTTCCAAAATGGAGAACAGATTGAGCATTTCTCTGCATAAAGGCTTTATACACACATAAATGTTAAACTGCCCATTTTAACAATACCAAGATAGTTAAAATGGTACATCTGGTATCGTGTACTGCCGTAATGCTGATATGAACATAGCCATTCTGGCATAGTTACTTCTATACCGATGAAAAACTACTTCATTATTAGGAATCTTCAGCCCTGTGTAATTATATCCAACTTTACAAGCTGTAGCAGTTGTCAAACAGTTGGACCAGCACAGAAAAACACCCCTATCTGTTAATTAAGCAAGATAATTTTTAGATGCCTCTGTGATAATTTTCAGGTAGCATGTAATCTAGCTTTCTCAGCCATAGCCTGGCACACTTAGAAGTCTCTTTGTGTGTAAGGAAAGTACAGATGAGAAGCTGCTTCACTTGCAGACAGCAGGCAGAATTGTGCTGTTACAAATGCAGGAAAAACATGTAGAAGGTAACAGAGAAAAGTCAGCTAATAGACTTTGTCTGAACTCCAAAATACACAAATGACTCACCTCCATGGAGCACACTATGACGACATGAACTAACTCTGCAAGAAAGTGCTGACCTAGTGTGGGAAACAAGAATTGCCTCATTTTGATTGCTGAAATTCTAGTTGTTTCAAGAATTGCATATTGACAGCTTAAGCTTTTGTCCACATTGAAAGAACCAGCATGTTTTTGTTGTTCTAAAACTAAGTCCAAATAGTTATTTTGCATAGAAACTTGAAATAGTCCACAATTAGCTGAAAATCTGGGAAAAAGCACATTTACACTGCTGCTCTTTTCTCCCAGAATAACACCTAGTGTTTGTGTGGTTTGGAGGCATGCATCTGTTTGAAGGCTGAATACTTGCACATTGGTGCCATAACATGTAGGACTTTTAAAGCAGTTCAGTAGTGTATCACCTGTCATTGGCTCTAGTGCCACTGCTAATCGCTCTTGAAACAATCCAATGCAACAGACATTGAGGCCATCAATATTTCCCCCATTACTACAATGTAGAGACCATTTGGATAATGACCACTGCCCCAGAAGAGCAATGACAGATTTCTGTGCCATCACACTTTGTCCAGAAGCATTGTGCACACTGTACATCACCAGGGCTCTGCATGGGATCAGGATTACCAGCCCTCTGTTCACCCAGCAACCACTGGCAAGCAGTGTGGTTGAAGGACTGGGCCTTTTCTAGCTGCTAGGACTTCCTCTTCTCTACATGGAGCAGAGACAAAGTTCAGATGGAGGAAACAACAGAAAATTCACTAGGTGCTTTGGGGACAAGAGAAAAACCAGATGAGGTTTCAGTCAAGCAAAGAGAAAGGAGTAGGATGGTCACCACCAGCTGTAGACTGCATTCATGTCAATGCTAAGCTGCAGGCAATGTTTCTCCTAAAAAACACTTTCCATTTCCCTCCCAGGGCATCTACTACTGCATGATACCTTACATAATTGTGGGAAGACTAGGAGAGATAACTTGACTGAAGCTGGGAAGACTAGGAGAGATAACTTGTTGAAGGTCTGAAGGTTTTCTGGCAGCCTAACAGTGAACAGATAGCAGAAACAGCATCAGGGTCATGATAAGCGAAGGCCAATGTAGATTAACTTTATTCTCTCGAGGAGGTGTGTGAAATTTAGATTAGAGGTTGAAGAAGTAGGAACACTTCTTTGGACATCTTGAGGAATTCTGCCCAAGTTCTTCCCATCAGGAAGGAATTGCCCAAGAGCAGCCAAGACCCATAACAGACCAAAACACAATTTCATTCAACTAACACTCAGGAACTGTCCTTCAACAGGATTTTTTACTTTAAATTTCAAATAGGATGCAACATGGGAGCTGGAAGTATCAGCCACTTACAACTCACCTCTGTAACTTCTGTCAAACAGTGGAAAAAAGGGAGAGCTGAGGGGACCTGGCTGCTTTTCTAGTCTGGGTGGATCATCTAGGGGGATAATTTAGTCTCTGTGATATCTAAATCATGGCCTATTTATTTTAAATTCCAATAAAGGGCTAATAGTGCCAATTACAGTAGCAGGGATAGTGATGTGGCTATTCACACACAAAGAACTTGGCAGAGACCAAACTCCACTTTCACATAGGTCAGCAAAAAAAAAAGAGTGCACTGCACTTTGTCACATCTCATTTGGATTGCCTTCAAAATGCTGAGCTAGAGGCAAAAGATACCACAGTTCATTTCCAATTCCACATCTAATCCTCTCACCTTTAATTTATTTTAAAAGTTTAATCATAAGTTCATAAAGCTCAGATATCAATTTTTTAATAAAAAAAAAATTAGGCACCTGCAGGTAAGGTTTTTAGGAACTCATGTTTGGCCCAAGCTTCATTATAAATAGAGACTCTCACAGTTCACCTTTCTGCAAATGCTACTGTGATAAAATGTAACTCATTCCCTCCCTGTTGCTTCAGGGATATGTCATTTACAGAAAATAAATAGAAGACTTCTATCGCAGAGAAACCACGCTCCACTCGGGGTCAGTGAAAAGCTGCACCTCGATCTGGAGTTTCTGGCAGCATAGTAACAACTCGTCTGCAGAAATTGTCACTACCTGCTAGAAACCTTAGTACGAATAGTAGAAGTACTAGAGATATTCTTAGCATACAAATAATATAATATTTGCAAATAGAGAAACCTTACTAAATTTGGGGGTTTCAATTAACTGTTAGTTGATTAAAATGATGACATTAATAGTTCTTTAAAGACACCAGCCAGCTTTGGAATGCCAGTTGCTGTAGTATTCTTGGATTTTCAGAAGTTAAATGTTTTGACAAGAACTCTCTCTAAAGGCTCTTAAAGAAACTAAATTATCAGAAGGATGAAAATTCTTTAGTAGATAAATGATGTGTTGGAGCATCGTAATAAATTGTTTCCACCATGGGACAGAAGTGATCAGATATCTGCACTAGAACTTGCTCTCTTCAATATATTCATAAATGATCTGGAAAAGGGAATTGAGATGGTAAAGTTTGCTGATCGTGCAAATTACTCAAAACAGTCAATACCTCAAAAGGTGTCATTATACTGAACACGGAGTGATTCAGCAACAAAAATGCAGACATTATTTAATATCGATAGATGCAAAGCAATGCTCATGGGGGGGAGCCTAACTGTACATATACAGGGACAAATAACAAACAAATAAATAATTTAGTATCACTTCAGCAAGAACCTTAGACTCCTTGTCGAGAACTCTCTGAAAACATCTGTCCAGTGCTCACTGGCAGACAGAAAATGTAAACTGAATTAAAAAACATTATGTAAGAATGAAAAGTTAAAAGACAAAATACTACACTATTGTATAAACCCAGACTGCATCCACAACCCAAACACTTCACCTAAGTCTGAATGATCCATGTCCAGAGGAAGTAGAAGTAGGAATGGTGTATGCTAGACAACAGAGATGAATAGTATACTGTTGTAACTGTATAAGGGTGGATGAAAGTACTTTTCAACTTTAAAAGGAGATGAAAAAGAGGAAATAATTGTATATAAAAGTGAATCTAGCATAGATAGCAAGTGAGAAACAATTGCTCACTATTCATCCTACCATAAAACTTAACAAGCAGCAAGTATCACAGTTTTAATCAAACAGAGATATTTTCCCATACAATTCACAGCCACAGTACAGTCTATTGTTACAAGAACATTGTGGCTAACAAAAATACAAATGGGTTTAATAAATAATTGGAACAGTCTGTAGAGAAAGGGTTCAGCAAGGGATAATAAATATATGATGCACCTTATCTACAATTTAAGTAGTGTGTACATTGTGCACAGCTGGAAAATTGGGAAAGTATCACTCTCTGTTTGTCCTATTCTCACTCCTAAGAAACAGTTAAGAGACTGCACTCTGTTCTGATCTAGGGTAGCCATTCTTGTCTTATTATTTAGACCCAAAAGCCACAAGTTTCACGATCTAATTATATCTGCCTTCAAGAAACAACTTAAATTTGACTTCTATTTTCAGCACCAGACAGGAAAACCATTAATTCTCTTTTGCAATAAATAGGGGCTGAGCATTGCTGGCACAATGATTAACTCCTTCCTGTAGCAATTCTGCATATTCTGTACTACTGCAGCAATCCCTTCTGACTGCAGAACAAACTCTGCTCCCTACTTCCTCTCCTTCACCTGACTCTGTATCCTATTGATCTCTCATCTTTCTCTTCATTATATTTATCATTTTGTACTTTCCTGATTCTTGCATATAAAGGAAACTCCTGTGTTCTCTTAGACACGTGACAGAATACTACATGTAACACTTAGTCACATTGCATTGTATTTAAAAACAACATATCCAATTTCTTTCTATTCTGTAGTACAATTTTATTTTCTGCACTGATTTTAATTCAGCTCTGTCTCCCTGAATATTTCAGACTGTGAAAAAGTACAAATAATTTCCAGGATGTCATAGATAGATAGACAGATAGATAGACACATATATTTGGGTAAATAATTTTCAACATCATATTCACCAAAATACTTATATCAACAGTTTTATTGATCAGATACTTACATTCATTTTTATGATTAGGAAAATGTGGTTTAAATTATAAAATCAGTACCTGTGTGGGTACATGAAGCCACAGATCAAAATGGAGGAGCTGAGTGAGCTGTGGCATGCTCAAGCTCTAAGGCAGGGCTGTTCCTCAGCACCAAGGAGAAGGAAAGGTGAGCAAAATCAGCCCTGTCCACTTCTCTCCCCAAAGCAGGCTTATGAACAAATTAAATTCGAGAAAAAAACCCATGAGCTATAGATAATGGCTGAGCTTTTTAATAGAGCTTATATGCTTCACTTCCACAGCATTTTAATGAAATTTGAATGCCTAATTCTTCTGGGTTCTTTTAAAAACCCCAGTCCGCATCACCAGATGCATAAACTATGACTGAATGCTTTCTTTTAATGTTTCCAAGTCACAGGGCAGAAGAACCACATTCTGTATGAATTATAAACTGCATTTACAACAACCAAGTGAAGTGCAGGAAGGCCTGGATTAATGCAATGTCTTGGGGTGACTGTATGATACTCAAACTGAGACATGCAAAATACACAGGATGATTTGTAAGAGCCGTAGTTCCCAACTGGCCTTCAGAACACAGATGGCAAATGAATAAGCACCAGAAGGCTGTTATCAGAATAAATCAAAAATCCATTTCCAGAAACTTTAAAACCTTTAAAATACTGACTTTGCAGAAACAGTGATACAATAAATGCATATTTAGCATCTACATCTTTTTGCATCAATTAATCCAAATCTGCTCTGCAAAGCCTGCATAGATATTTGTCACAGTGCAGAAGCTCTGCGAGCAGCAATGGCCAGGAGGACGGGTTGGTGGCAGACACCTTGCAGAGTAGCAGCCCTCCAGAGATTCTCCAGGAACACAGGCACTCTGAAGAACATCACCATAATTCAGGCTGACCTAGTTCAATTTATTCACTTCGAATAAACAACCCTAAAAGACAGAAGTTCTCTGATACCTCAGGAAGAAAATGGTCCTTCTAAATTCTGTTTATCCTCCAGAGTTTGGTGAAAGGGAGGTGATTTTTAGGGTTGGAGGCTGTTACGACAAGGCCAGATGCAGAAACTAAATAGGGATACCGGGCAGTTTACAAGTCTAATGTGTTTTATGTATTATTTTCAGCACATTTATTTTTTGAGAAATTGATTCTGATGGTTTGAATCAATGCTGTGTTAGCACACTCTGCTTCTTCATTTTGATAATTAATGGCAACCTTCTCAAATGTTGGCTGAAAATTTTCCTAGGCAGATTTGGGTTTTTTTTTTTTTAGCTTGGCTTCGTGAGAAAATGAAGCTTGCGTGCATCACACCGTCTCTCTGTCATGTTTGTTCAGCTTCAAGTGAACTGAACAGAGTAGTCATTTTTAAGTAGGAAAATCTTACAACAGACCTGTGTAAAATTCAGCACATCATGGAAGGCAGCTCCCAAAGTCATTAATTTTGTTGCCAGAAAAGATGAGGTGCAGTCGTTTAGGTTCAGCTGGTAGCAGCTGCTGACCATGCTGGACACGTACAGGTTGGCCACCTTGCATGAATGCATCTCCAGAACAGCATCTGCTGGGTCATTCCCAGTTGTTAGGCCACTTAATAATAGCCAAAAGCCATGGAATGAACAAGAGCTAGGGTTATCTGAGACATCTCACTATGAGGACACAGAGAGATTGGAAGGTACCATGGAAGAGGGCACTTCAGTGGGACGAACACAAATGGCTTGCACCCCAAAGACAAAGCCAGAGCAAACCAGTTCTCATTAGTTCTGCCATTCAGGGAATGATCTGGATCTGTTGGGTTTTCCCTTTGTCTCTCTCAATCTATTTATCTCCAGTTTTCCAGCTGGACTTACCTTTGTTAGCAGCTCCTATGTACAAACCCCTACTGAGGCAGGAAGAGCTATAGATGGGTACTCAGCCACCTGGGAGACAATGAGTGCAGGATAAGCCCATGATTAAACATATACCTATCATAAGCTAATGTTATATATGATGCAAAATGACATATGATAAGTCATAGAAGAGATGGTTTATCACAGGTAAGGTGACTTATGCAATAAGCCAATATGTTTATTTACCTAAGCAAGTGCCAGTTCCACTTGCACACAACAAGCAGCACCTGAAAACGTGTCCCTCAACTGGATACACAAAAAGAATACGTAAGGGCTCATATCAGAGAGAGGCTGCCTTTTCTTCACATTCTCAAGAAGAAAACACACTGATGTTGATGAAACAGCAGGTCTCTTTTCACAGCTTTGCAGGATGACAATAGGTGCCTGTTAACAGCTTCCTGAATGGAAAGGAGGATCTTTTAGAAGCACGAGTACTTTCACATGCATGTAACAGAGCAGTTTAAGAGCAGAGACACCCCCCAGCACAGCCACCAGGCAAACCCTGGCCGACCTGTTTGCCTCTTAAGAGATGATGATATGTAGTTTGGCTTCCAGTATCTCCTGACATCCCCTTTCCACCCACTGCCCTTTGCAATTAAACAGAACTAAAACAATAAGCAAATCTATTGTATCCTCCCTCTCTGATAGTGCAACGTTAGGAAAGTTTCTTATTTTTGCTTTGAAGGAGGAGGCTTTTTAAACAAAAGCAGTGCTGCAGAAGGAAAGCCAGGCTTGGAAGCAACGCTGCTGCAAACACAACACACCCTTTGTTAGCTGCTGCACAGAGCTGGCAAAGCAGCACTTGGGAAGCCTGTGTGGTAGATCTGCAACTCTGTCAAGCATCCTGACTGGCAGCAGCCCTTCTTGAAAAAAGAAGTAGTATTTGTAACCGATAACTCTTATTGCAACAAGAGTAAGCTATAATTCAAGATTTAAACCAAAACAACCTGCTGTTTTGTGTGTGGCATAATGCTTCACCTGTTTGCCATTGCTTACCACAGTGAGCTGGGTTATGCAAAACAAAAAAACAAACAAAGCCCCCCAAAAAACAAAAACCAAACAAAAATCTATCTTGAAGAAATTAAGCTAGCAAGAATTCCAAAAAAGACTCTGATGCCTCTCCCCCAGGCTCCAGTAATGATATTGAGTTGTTTATATCAGATATGCCCAAATGATCACAATTACGATCTCAGATATGCCTAGATGTCATAATGAACAGGAAAGAAAAAGAAGCTCAAAGTCCTTGCTACCTTGAAACTGTCTGATCCCCCAGTCAGACAGAAGATAGCAGTTTTATAAAAGAGAGGACTTCCCTGCAGAGAAGCGGCCCAGTCTCTCCAAGGTTTTATAACCAGCCATGTCTGCCCCTAAGGCTTTGGAGAAAAATGAAATAAAAAAACCCAGAATTAACCTAGAGAATCAGCCTTGCCTTCTGCAGGCAGCCAGCTGTAGCCCTGAAGCATAAGACTGTGTTGTTTTAGTCGTTGTCTTACAGCAGAGCTGAGTGTGTGAACACGTTGAGGGCAATGAGAGCTCTCTGTTCTCTTCAACAGTTTATAAAAAAAGGGAGTGACAAAACACAAATACAAATTCACAGATGTAAAGATTGCACAGAACAAATGACCTCCGCTGACATCCACAGAGATGCTGCCAAGCCTGTTCCCAGACTCAGATTAAAGTGTATCCAATTGGATTAAATTCCTAGCAATGGCAAACTTACCACCTACCTACACTGGGAAATTATTTCTACATGTAATCACCCTCACTGTATCTTTATAGTGATTGAATTTTTCAAGCTTTGATTTCCAGCCATTGGTTCTTTTCTGGCTTTTTTTATGCAAGACTGAAATCTATACTTTATTTAGTTGTTCTTTTGTTCCTAATACATTGGTAATGCCTTCTTATTGTCTTAAGCTTTACCGGCCAGTAATAATTCCTTATTACCTTCATCTTCTCCAAAAAGTCATTTGCATTGTGTAGATTCAATTTTCAGTCTCCATTATGCCCCTCTTTTCCATACTTAACATTGATTTCTTGTTTAATTATCACCTTTGTGCCTTCTTTACTAGGCTAGCTTTCCTCTCCAAGGTAACTTACTCGTCTGCTCATTAAAGCATAGCCTTTAGAATACCCAGCAGGATTTCCTTGAGAAGTCACACTTTCTATTAAAACTTCCCCTTTTAGCATTCGGTTAGGAAAACAAATTGTTCTGATGAACTGGTCGATCTTATGTTTCACATAATTCTGCTTGGTGCAAAACTTTTGTTTCCACAAAGTAGAGATACTGCAGTATCTGAGAGTTTTTGGCAATCAACAGCCAACACTGCTTGGTGCATCACAAAGTCCAACACAGATTTATTTCATGCTTGATGCAGACATTTCCATATTACAATATCCACGGGATTTTCCTGAGATTAGATTATTTCGAATGTTGTTTAGAAGTAGTTCTCATTCTGGATTTATTGATGGAAATACATCTTTTCCTCAGACACTGTGAACAAATCCTAGAAAGAGGTGCTCTCCATGCATCAGAATTTGTCTGTGTACTTGACCTGAATGCCCACCAGTCTACAGTCTTCTTTGCTGTTAGTGCAATGGACATAAAATGTGTGCCATTTTCATGGTACACTAAAAATTCCAAATTAATGACCCTCGTTTAAAATTTTTGGGGGGTTGAAAATATCTTTAAAAGGTAACACAGAAATATTACTCCCCTTTAATATATTAACTGTTTTTCATTCTGTTTTTCATTCTTTGAAATCTGTAAGTAAAATACATTGTGGAGAACTCAACTGCACAATTAATATTGTACAAGTAAAATGCCAGTGGTTTTGTTTGATGGTTGTTTTTGGCTTTTTTTTTAATTCTGGTACTTGGATTGCAAAATCAAATAAGAGTAGCAATGAATATTGATCCAGGTTTTATTACCCAGAACATCAAACATTATACCCAAGCTGCTTTTGTTAAAAAACTGTGGTACTTGAAAATATTTTTAGGTATTTCCTGGCTCCTCTAAAACAAAACAAATAGATTCTTTGTCCCATCACAAGTTACTGTATTGCATAGATGAAGTTATATGAGGTACAAAAAGGAATAAAAAGGCCCAAGTTCCACCCAAGTTCCCAAGCATTTTTAATGCTAAAAGCATTAAGGTAAGTACCTTTTTAAAAAATATATAAATTTGGGTAGCTCCACTTACACCAACACCACCAAGATGGAGCCATTCAAGTCATGACTAATCACTTAACTCCAGGCAAGTTCATTCACATCAAAGGAAAGAAACTGAACACAAAGACCTTGTATGTCGTAAGGATCACACTGGTGCTGGGCAAGCACGATTTCTTTTCAAAAGTTTTGGTGAATTTCTCTGGACTTTTGCATTTGTGAAACGATGAGAGAAGAGAAAAGGGAAGGGAAGGGAAGGGAAGGGAAGGGAAGGGAAGGGAAGGGAAGGGAAGGGAAGGGAAGGGAAGGGAAGGGAAGGGAAGGGAAGGGAAGGGGAGAACAAATGAACCCCAAGGAGGTATCACACCTGTAGTCCCTACTCTAAGAAACATCAGAAGTATATTAAACAAAAATATCATTGTGGCAACATGTGAGTTTGAAGGAACTCCAGAATATGCTGTGGCTTGTTACAGCCTCCTCTTGAGGGCACAGCTCAGGGTTGGGAGCAACACAGGTCCAGCTCTTCAAAAGAAGGAAAGAACTAAAACAAAGTCTCCCATACTGAGGGTGAAGGCTGAAGTCATTGGGCTTTAGGGTAAAACCCTTTTCTTCCAGAAGCTTTGTGAACTTCTGTTCCTTGCTACATTATATGTAGTCAAAAAGTAAATAGTATTACTGAGGGTAAAGGGATCACAAGCTGAACACAAGCCAGACTGGTGCTCTTGCAGGAATGAAAGCAGATGGTGTTGTGGGATTCCTCAGTATGTCTGCAGCCAGCAAACAAAAAGGACATAGTAATTCCACACTCCTCAGCACTTACTAAGCCACACCTGGAATACTGTGTCTAGTCTTGGTCCTCTTAGCTAAAAAGACATACTAAAATATTGGAGATAATCTAGCAGGGGGCCATCAAACTGATCAGAGGACTGGACAACTGGACAGATGAAGAAAGCTTGAAATAATTGGGTTGGTTCAGCATGAAGAAGAGACAGCTGAGCTTGGAACACCATTTTTTAACACTTAAATTGTTGTTACACAGATGACAGAGATTCTTTTCAGCAAGATGCCCAGTGCCACAAGGCAACTGACTGCTGAAGGTGAAACCCATTTCTGCTTAAGAAGAAATCCTTCACCATGAGAGCAACTGAACTTTGAACAGGTTACCCAGAGAAGTGGGGAACTCATTTGCCTTGACAGACCCCTGATTATCTCATCTAAGGTCCTGATTTAAACAAAAGCCTGGGACAGATAATCTCCAGAGCTTCCTTCCACCCCAGGTATTTCTATATAATTCCATAACTACGAAGGTTTTCTTCTGACTAGAAAACATAAAGATAACAAAAATACTCAGTGCTGCTAGAAATACATAATTTTCAGTTAGAACTCCAGACAGAAAAACAGACTTGCTGTGTAGTTTTTGCTAAATTTCATCACTGCCTTCTGTATCCATTCACCTTTACTGAGGGTTTTCTAAGATACTGCTATAAACTTTGTCAGTAAATACACAAATAATTTGCTGATTTTAGATGTCTTGTATGTTGCACCTTGAACTGTTGATAGGCATTTATTCGATGCAGTCCTATTTATGTACAAACATATATATTATATGCTGTTTCCTTGAACACAGTAGGAAGCAAACAGCAGGAGACACTTTCCTTACTCCCAGTTTCAATCACCTCTTTCTCAGGGTCACATTGCAAGCAGACCTCAGGCTGCTGGGCTTTCTTGCTCCCTTTTCTAAGCATGTCTGTAGTGCTTGGCCCCTTGCACAAATGCACACAACCACAATAAAATTGATCTCAATATTTTCAGAACACCAAAGATGTTCCCCAGATAGTCTAGCTAAGACTTTACCATGACTAGCACACTGCCTGCTCTGGAGAGAACAGTTAAGGACTGGAAACTATTGCTAACTAAAAAGAAATTTAAATATTATGTTTCAGTGTGCTTGCACAGCAGGCCTGAAACAGCAGCAGAGTGATGGGGTACAAACGTAAAACCACATACCTGTATCTTTCTAAAACACTTACCTAACCATTTCATGACACCATGAAAAGTCCTCTATTCTACATTAGCTAAAAATAAACAACATAAAGAGTTCTACTGGCAACCAAAACCAGACTCATCTTCCATTTACAATGTTTTGACAGTCAGCTCAAAGGAAAGATTTTTTTTTTTACTAATTCCACTCATTTATCTCAGGTGAATATATTGGGTGAACATACAGGAATATGCTTTGATGAAAACAAAGAATCAGTACCTGGAAATTCTACTGGTGAAGAATAGGAAATAAAGAAAATGGCACAGCCATGCTTCCTCGTAAACTGCTTCACTTAACATGACAGATGTATGCTTCATTAATGATAAAAAAATTGGTTATACATGTTGAAAAAAAAGTAAACAATATTTGCAAGACTAGAGGCTTTATTTTCAACTCTAAAAGAAATCATAGCAGATAAAAAGAATATGAAACAGGAGAGAAGCACTACCATTGTGTGCAACACTATCCAGGGCAAACCCAAATATTCTGGTTATGACAGCAAAGTATCTCCTTGCTGTCTCTTTCTAATAAGCTTGCCTTGAAAAACACATTATCCAATGGAGGTCCTTGCAAAGTATCTCTCATAAAAGCCTTGTGATGAGAAATAGGAAAAACAACAACTTCTCCATGCTTCAAAAACAGCAAGGAGAGAGCATGCTTTTGTTCAGCTCCTGCTGTAATTTTCTCATTAGTAATACAATTGCTGACAACTCTGATGTCCTTACTTAAGAAAGATGTTTGAAAACTTGAAAGAAACTACAAGAAAAACTGGTGATACAGAAATCTTGCCTTACGGTTAGAAACTAAAGTACCTCAATGAGAGTTGCTTAACAACTAAAGAGGGCTGAGATGCCTTGATCCCAGACTTTAAGTATTTTCATTGAATACTGTCCAGCACTAAAGGCTTTTTTAACCCAGCAAAGATTGAACAAGCTAAGTCAAAGCTAAATTCAGACCACAAATAAAACACTTCACATGAACAGTGAATGTTGGTATACAAGTGGTGGACTCTTTGTTCTCTGAACTCTTTAAATATGAACGAGGCGACTTTCTAATGAAGTTCACCTTGGTCTTCATGCAAGACATACAGTGTAATGCTCTGTGGTCAGTGCTAAGGCTGGACTGGATTACATCACCAAAATGTTTGAGCTCTTCTCTTAAAGTCTATGCAGCAATTACACTGAGACATGCTTCTAATTCACTCTAAGCACATTTTGTAAATAATTATTAGTCTTACCACACCCTTACTGACCTACTGAAAGATATTTTCATGTAAATGGGCTACTTTTGTAGAGAACATTTTGACTACTGTCACATGTTTAAGAATTAAAATTTAACTGAGACATAGGAAAATTCACATATAGCAATTCAATGGCTGATTTGATCAGAACTAACTGCTGAGGTCCTACACAGACTTAAAAAGTATTCAACTAATTCTCCAGTGTCCTATTTGCCTGAAGCCCCAGCTGCTTTTTATGGGAGCTAAGAATCTCTAATATTCTACCAGTGTTTAGCTATCACATATATTAGTTTATGAGGCTCAGCAAAGAACAAGCCTTGTTTATTAACCTTTCACTAAACCCTTCACAAACTCAAACACTGGCTAGAGAATAAGAACAAAAACGCACATGAGTGTTATCAGGAAACTTATATATTTATTACTTTCCAATTTCCCCAGCCCTTGGTAACCATTGAATTTTCATTATTTTCATTGATTTGATCACCTCCTTTTAGTTCAGAACATGAATAAGCTGAAAAGTGAAGAGCCAAAACAAAATTCCTTTTCATAAAGCACTTTTCTCAACACAGAATTCACCAGCATAATTATGCCCCTATAGTTCTGATGATATAACTTCCCATGTGGACATTTGAATTCTACAGGCATTCATGCAAGATTAAAAAGCATCCACAAGGTATAATTATATCACTCTTGTCTCTGGTAAATTTTCTCTTATAAAGACGACCTTTTAATGTTGAAAAAAAGAAAGGTTATTTAGAAGGAAAGATAGAAAGGAAAAGCCCTTCGATTTCCTTATGTAGAAATTTTATGAGGTTTTCTGCTCTTTAGCTACAACCTGCTATATAAGCATGCACAAAAAAAAAGATTACAACTGTGAAAAGAAAGGTTCCTTGGATGATTCATTTTGATAGACCACCAGTCAAAGCACACTGACCCGAAATGATATCACAATTACTCACGGTCACTTGCCAAGGTTTGGGAATTTTTAAAGATCTATGTAATCTTCCCTTTTAATATCATGGGTACAATTGATTTGTGGCATATGTGTTCCTCAGCTTCTGTAAGACATACTTAAGCAACAAACTGTTTTGTGCCATTGCATAAAAATTGATCTGAGCTCTCAATGCCATAGTGAGAGAAGAAATGACAAAATTACAGTAGGTTTTGTACTCCCTGTATAAAAGATGAAGGCAACAATTTTGCTCTTCCTTAGTTCCTTCACCTCGTAACTATGTGGTTAGAAAGCACAACTTCTAGTGCTTGGGTTGATAAAACTTACAAAAAAGCTAAACAAATGAATGTAGAGGAGTTGATGGTTAAGGCATTCAAGCAATCATAATTTTTTTATGTAAAACTGGGCATAAAGGGTAAAAAAATTAGAGCCCACTGAAATAAACTGAATTTAACTCCACATTTCCTTCAGGTTCTCATTATAGAAGTAAATTAAAGTTGTCTGGATGGCTGTTAACTGCATGTTTTCTTTTTTAATATATTTCCTTTTATTGAAGTGCAATATTTTTCCTACATTTTCTAGGTTTCAATTATTATTTTTATAGCTAATGGACTTCTAAAATATTTTAACATTAATATTCTAATACGTTTAGCTTTTGCATAGTTTCTTGGCAAAGATTTTTTCTTGGATTTCTTTTCTTAACAATTATTAAAAATTATTATGCATGAGCATTAAGAAATAATCACATGGATAATATTATTTAGTAACTAAAACATGTGGGGCAAAATCAGCATATTGCTTTTCAATGTCTTTGTATTGTCATAATTGCATGAACGTTCAAAAGCCATGAAGCTTAATACTGATTTACAATTCATCATTAGATCAGAAATGTAAATTACTATGAGAGGACTCAAGATTCCTTGTTTCTGAGTCCCAGCTAGAGCCAGGCATATTCAGAAGGAGGAGGGAGACCCACAGGAAAATAAGTGAAAGCTTCAGTAGAGCCATTCTGTACTGTTCAGAAATACAACTTAGTAGGTTAAAAAACAAACAAAAATCCAGGGGTGGGGAAGGCAGCTGGGACATGACTAAAACCAGCCAAGTGTTGGGAGAGCCTTCACTTGCTGTATGGCAGAGCTGAGTTCAATTCTGCACTGCGACCAGGCCTGCCCCTTTTCCCTCCCAGAGGGACAGCCTCCCTGCTGGATGAGTGTCATCATTCCAGCCATGGATGGTGGAGCATCTCCTGAAAGATGCTGCACGGCCTCTGCAAATGGGAACGAGAGCATCCTACCCTCAAGCAGGCCGGCTGCTCCTGACTAGCCAAACTCTGATATCCCAGTGGCCGGCCCAGAGCTGTTGACCCCACCTTGACTACTGGATATATCATCACAGTTACTCACAATTACATGGTTAAAGTATTTTTTAATTTTAATCTGTGCTTCTTCAGCTCTAGACTGATTAATTTTAGTTCTATGGTAAATCTAAAGAGTCTGCACTGGTAATTTCTGAGATAATTCCATATTAATTAAAGCAGCAAATTTCTTGCAGAATCTGTTGAAAATAATTTTACTGAAACAGTGGGTGGTGTAAAATTAGTGAGCATACATCTTACACTCAAAGAGAAAATAAGGTCAAGTATAAGAGACTGTATTTTCCTATATAAATCAGATAGGCTGCCTTTGGTTTTTGTACAGCGCAGATGCTATGGCTCAGAAGGGGAACCTGTTCCTCTACTACCTTTTACAGTTTAATAAGTAAACATTAATAAATTTTCTTGTAGCAATTGAAAGCACTCTTTTAATAGTCTGCTGAGGTACAAACATATACTCCTGTTTAACTTGCTACATGGTCTGTACACTCCTCCAGAGAGGCAGACGTAGCTACAGACCCATACTTGCTTCCTCCTACTGCATCTGCAATCAAGGCTACCTACAGGACTCAATGAATGCTACTTCAGAGCCTCCTTGCCAAAAAATTTCAAGAGTTTCCTTGGGTCTCCTATGTCATCTCCTACATACAGTCCTACAAGAGCATTCCACCCTTCAGAACAGCTTATTCTATCCCTGGAAGCACTATGCAGTTATTCCTAGCACCATTCAGTTCCATGAGCTTCTGGAGACTTGATCACTGAAATAGTTCCTTAAAATTTCAATGTCCTTCCAACACCACAATATTCAGGTACATAAATACAGGCTAAACATCTGTGCAATTAGTAGAGATGTCTCATGCATTCTGTAAAGCAGAACCCAAACTTACTCACAGAGCTGTGAACAACACCTTCATGTTTGGTAAACAGCGGCAGCTGCATCTGCACAGTGCATAGAAAAGGAGATGAGAAAATACTGTGTTCTGGCTGTAGTAGCACACTCTGCTGCACAAACCCTTCTTCTGCTCACAGCACATAGGGAAAAACAGCAGTAAAACCTTAGCACTCTCAGAATGTTGGTTTATGTTCTAGTAATGCAACCAAATTAACCAGCCATATTATAAGGACTGTCAAAAACGTTATCTGATATGCGAGTGCACCACAACAACACAAGCTTTAAAAGCTTAAAAGCCATTTTTAGAATTAAACAAAGATTGACAGTATCTCTATTTTGTAGTGCCAACTTTTTGAACACTTTGCATTTGTCAAGAAACATATGATGGCGTTGGCAGCAGTTCCCAGTCACCACTGGTCCCTTTGTGAAAGCCACTGCCTAAACAAAGAACTAGATATGGTCTCATCATCAACAAATTGGAAGTGTCTTTGCTCCACTGGTGAATTATTGCTATCCTAGAGGATGTGGAAAGTATGCAGGATTCTGCAGCATACACAAAATAAGCTCTTCACAGGTTTTTTTGGCTGTTCACATGAGCCATTCTATCACTTTTCAGCAACTCCAGCTTACATTATATCTACAGACTTACGGTAAGATGAGATAGTCATAGTATTTAAACCTTCAAACAATCTATGCTGCAAATCTGCCAGCCTCCTGCTCCTCAGAACGTTTCATCTCAGCTAAAAATTATCAGTTCAGAGGGATAAGAGCACAGAGGTACACAGATGACTGTAATGCATTCCACCAGACAGCCTTTATGAATTTTTTAGCTGAACTTTCCTCTGTCCTTGCTGTTCTTGCCAACCACATGCAGAACATTTTAGAGACAACAGCAAATCCTTGGAGGTTTATATGCACTATTCAATTCCCAACAATAAAAAATAAAAGAAAATCCTTTTTCTAAACCAAGTTTCATCTCATATTTTCCTTCATCCTAAATTATAATAGCATCCAGTACTTGCACTGCAGAGCTGAGAAGCTAGCAGAAATTGCCACATTCAATTAGAACAGCAAAAGTAGCAAACTAGAAATAGGATTTCATTCACTTTAATTCACTAGTTGGTTGCCATAAATACTCGTCTGTAAAACATGGAATTCTGAATACTCTAGACATTATTTTCCTTTCATGAAGATGTTTGTTTACTTTGGCAGTGATTCTCTTGGGAGAAAGTCTAATGACTTCCACTACCAAAAAAAAAAAAAAAAAACCAACAAAAAAAAACCAAAACAAAAAAGAAACAGAAACTGCCACTAGCAAGCAAGAGAATATTAGTCTAGTGTGCTGATTAAACTTCAGGGCACAAAGGAGAAAAAACAGAGTAGATCACTGCTTTGCATTCTTGTGACCAGAACCTATATCCTTCAAGTTTAGCAGGCTCTCATAATGAAAGTCGGGCTTTGAATAAAGCAAGAGAGCTGCCCATCTCCTATGAATGTTAAGATTTTTAACCTTAAAAACAAACAAAAACATAACATAAGGGTGGGAATAAGAGAACAAAGCAAACTATTTCAATCGCTGGTGTTAATTTTTCCCACTGTTTTTAATTTCATTTCAACCACCCAGTGATCTAAGAAAGGGATTTTTACCCAGTTTTTTATATCTGTGTGATTAATATTTTTTCTTTTAATGAGAAAAATCACCAAGAGAAAAGGTAAGCTATTGTGACTCAATGGACTGCTCACTGCTGAAAAAGACTTAACTACCTCCTTCCTAAGGGTGCATTATTATTTTCTGAGTTTTAAAAAAATCAAGAAGAGAAAAACAGTGAATGAAGCACATTGATATAAATCTTCAGACCTCTTTTTCCTGTGAAATGTCAAACCTCATCATCTGCTTTTCTATATGAATAACCTGCAGTCCCAGACTGTTTACCATGTTTCCATGGAAGGAAAATGTCATTAACAAAAAATCAACTTTAGGGTTAAGAGGAAGCAGTTCTAGCAGAAGTATGTGAACTGTGTATTTTGTTACCAGTTAGAACAACGTGTTGCTCCTGGAATGCATATGCAAGCCCATTTCAAAGTTTTAAGCTGAGCAAGAAAGAAGACACATGTCACAGACCACAGAACAGCAGGCTGTGTACTTCCCTAAACAGCCTGATCACGGGGAAGATCAAGCAGATCTTCAGCAGGACCCTTGCAGGCACTGCAGGACAGACACAGATACCTAAATAGAGAGGGATAACAAAGAGCCTATGAAAAGGAGTAGATAGGCAAAACAAGGAGTGGTAAAATAGCAAGAGAAAACAAGAAACAGGTTTTTAAAAATATTTTTTTTGGTAGCTGTAGAGCTTTGGAAAAGCAGTCAAATGGAGTAGTAAATCTCTGCAAATGCTGAAAGGCCTATAAATATTGTGGGCTGAGGAGAGAACAACTTGTTGCATTACAAGCAGGCAATGAGTCTGTACTATGCTGAGCCAATCCACAATGTTTTTTGAAGTCGACACTATCTGTAACACTTACTTTTAACTGTAACACACAAAAAAATCATTAAAAAAGCTGTGTTTAGTATTGGAATGAAAGCAAAAACTTCTAATGTGTACATCTAATTGCAGCCCATTTTCAAAATCACAGGCATGGTGATTTTCCAACTAGCTAATAAGAGGAAAAGAGCAGATTCTACCACTAGTCAGAGCTATTTTCTTTTGTGTACATTAGGCTCCTGATATTCTTGTGTTCGTGTTCATTTACAAAATGAGGAAGCACTGAAGCAGTTCTATGTACATACCAAGTCTACATACTGTATCTAAGTTTCATGATTTATTGTGTCGACAAAAACTGTAACGCTTGTTAAGTGGCATCTGATCACAAAGAAGTATGTATCCTAACCTACAAAAGAAGACAGACCTTTCTAAAGAAGCTAAACCCACAGATCACTCTGAAGCGCACAGCATCTCACTACAATCCCGTTCAGTTCTTGTAACTGCTAAATGTTTAATTGTTCAAGCCAAAAGAAAAAAGAACTGTGGGTCAAAATCCTTTCTCAGAAAATAATATCATGTTCCTAACACTGGCCAATAGCAGACATTATTGTCCTGGGTTTACAAAAGGAAAGAACTTAAGCTGTGCATGGCAATTTCTAGAAGAGATGATAACCACTCAGGGGCAAAACTCAGAAGCCACTACCTGCATGACCCCTCTCATGTCACCCAAACGGCAGCCAGAGGAGCTGCTCTGTAACCCTTACAGTTTATTTTGTCTTTATATAGTTACAGCTATTTTATACAGTCCAATGTGATTTGTCCTTATACTTTCAATTCTATAGCCACACAAAATTTAGCACCCACTGCATGATGCAGAACACAAGACAAGATGATCGTTGTCTTTCAGGCACCAACAAACCCAGGAGAGCTGTCAGCCCCAGCTCTGCCACAGGCCTCGCAGGTGAAGTCAAAGTCTGGCACGTTTTTTGGAATGCATACACAGAAGCAAGTTGATTAATGGATACAAAAAACGTAACTTCTGTATATTTAGTTCTACCGTACTGACAGCTTGCTTTGCAACATCTGTTTTTTTCAATTTACATATTATGTATACTGATATTGCATATGGCTTGGCATTTGTAATGTTTTTTGTCTACTCTAAGGAACTCATTCCAGCTCCATGACTCTCTAGCTTCTTCAAGTCACTCAGGTGAGGCGTGGCTCTGCCAGCATGCTCTTCTCTTCAGGCAGTCTTGCTTCGGTAACAATCAGGGATCATAGAGTCCAAGCCCCTCAGTAAGGTCTGGAACGACAAAGTCAGGGAGTTCCTGTGTTGCAAATAGGTGAGGTACCTGAAGGAAGCATAATACATGCTTAGCTTGTTCTTACACATTTATTTAGGCATTTATTTTCAAACACTATTTCTTCCAACTAGTCTAATCCAAAGAAGCTGTCAAGCCTTCCCTAGAAAGGGACAGCTACGATAAAAGACAGCAGAAATTAAACAACGGATTACAAGGGAGAGAAAAACTTTAACACAAGAGGGTGTAAAGGCCAAATGGTCAGAAATCAAGAAACTGGAGACTATAGGAAGAAAACAGTCAAGGATGGGCCTCACCAAGGTGCCAGTTAAGAGACTTGACTTGGTGGAGGAGAAGCCAGAACTTGTGGCCTCAGCACACAACACAACTGTCTCATATCTGAGGCAGAAGAGCCTGCAGGATGCTCGGTTTGATTCAGTACAACAGTTCTTGCTTGTATTAGTAACGTAGCATGTGCCACAAGACCAGGGATCACCAAAGACCTACTGGATTCTGCAGCAAGATAGCCAGAACCTTTCCTCTTAATCAATAGAGAGATCAGGTTTCTCTCTTTAAAAGTAGCTTTGTGAGGGTATGAATCATCCTTTGGTAGCACCTGTCTTCTGTTTGTAGAACATTAGGCAGCTAAAGCAGAGTGGACAGTTACTTTTTATATGGTTAAAAACAGATGATCTTCAATCCATGAAAGCTGATTTAACAAACACACTCAACTGGGGTGAGTGGCTACCATGCCGCAGATAAGCTGTCGTGAAGGACGTGAGCACTTGTCGATTTAAAAAATACTCTAAAAAATACTCGTGTACACGAAGACAGCTGTTCAGAAGGAAGAACTGCTAGAATTTGGGCTTGATTTAAAGGTAAGGGACAGAGAAGCTGACTGCTTATGAAAAAAAACCCCTCAACTGAATGAGTTCCTATGCACTTTGTAGAAATAGGCAGCTGGTTATAGGGGACTGCAGTGCAGCACTGCTTCCACCCTTGCTGGACATTGCCTGAGAACACCCCAGGTAGAGGACAACTTCTGTTCAGGCTTGCACACAAGTCAATGTCAGGTGTATGACAGGAACACAAAGGGAAGCCAGATGCTACCAGTTCTGCAGCTCACCAAACTAATGTTTATGAGGACTCTGCTGTGAAGCAATTCACTCTTCAGAGAGGAACCAGGACTCGGCCTGCAACATTTGCTCAGCATGTGATCATCTGTAAGGCCTTGGTCTGCACGCTGGATTTTTCAGCCCTAGTAAGACTGCAGAGTTCTTGACACAAATGCCAATATAATGAATAACTCCGGAGTGCTAAGCCATAATACAGCAAAGATAAACACGTACCAATTATTCTTCTAGGCTGCAAATGCATTTTCATATTAAGCCTGTTAAGATAGCACGGATTCCCCAATATATAATTGTGTGAACCACACAATTGTGTGAACCACACAGGTTCACAACCACATCAGAGATGACTGGAAATGCTGATTTTTTCCCCCTCTACGTTTTATATGCATATAGAAAACATATGCAGATTTAAGAAATAAAATTGTTACACTGGGTCAGATCAAAGGTCTGCAGGGCAGGAGAAATGAACCTAACCAGTTGCTGATAGTGGGCATGGACAGATGCCGAGAGAAAAGTTCAACAGGTCAAGCACATAATGACACTTTCCCCAGGTACTCACACATTCAACAGCCACGTATGAATTCTTTCACTGCTGACCTACAGCCTTCCCAGAGCACAGAGAGGCCGCTTGTTTTAGTCTTTTCAGAGACACATACATCGACATCAACGTTACATCTGTACGTGCCAAACTATTTATTTGTTTGCATTGAACAGCTGCCAAGAACTGTGCTTCCACTGTAAGGAAGGGTTAAACCCCACCTTTGATACTGGAATACCTCAGAAGGCACCACCCCGTGCCACCACACCCCAGCACGGGTTCCGGCCGAGCTCCCGTGGGTCTCTGAGGTGCCCGACAAACGGGGTGTGCTGGCGGGCGCCGGTGTGCGGCGAGGAAGGGGTGACGGGCCCTGCTCCCGGGCCGAGCCCAGCCCCGCGCCCCGCTCCCGGCGGGAACACGAACACGGGCACGCGCCGCGCCCCGCGCCCGCGCGCGGAGGGGCGGGGCCGGCGGGGCTGGGCGGGGCCTCGGCACCCGGCCCGTCTCGTGCGGCCGCGCTCGCGCTCCACCCCCCGCCCCGCCCCGCCCCGCCCCGCCCGTGGCGCGCGGTCGTGCGTCAATGCAAATGAGCGGCGCGCGAGGCAAAAGGGCGGGGCGATGCCGCTGTCCCCGCCTCGGGTGAGCGCCTGACGGCACCGCAGGCGGCGGGAGGAACCAGCGCCGCGGCTGCCCCTGCCCGGCCTGCTGGATAAAAGCCGATCGCCCCCGCTGCCGCAAAGCGAAATAAAATCTGTTTATGTCAGGGGTTCCTCGCCTGACGGCAGAAAGGTCCCCGAGGCCCACTGAGTGCTATCCTTGCCCTGGAGGCCCGCGGGGCGGGCACCTCCCCCTGGCTGAGGTGGTAGCACCCGGCCGGCCCGGCGCGCCAGGGGGCGGGCTCCGGCCATGCATTATTCATGGCGGGCAGGCCCACACCTCATTACCAGGGTCGGCCGGGCTGGGCGGTGCCTGTGACGTCACTGTGACGGATGTTCCGGCGCTCTTAAGGGCGCCGCGGCGGCTCCGAGCCGGCAGCGGGGCGGGGGCGGCAGGAGCCTCGCTGAGGAGACCGGGTCGCCTGCCCTGTGGAGGTACCGGCGGCCTCCCCTCCTTCCCTCCCCGCCAGTGCCAGGCCCGGGAATGCCCCGCTGTCCCCCTGCGTTGCGGTGTGGCGGCTGGGGGGTCGGACGGAGGAGTCGCTGTCCGGGGGCAGTGACCTGTCCGGGCGAATTCCTGATCTAGTGGATCCCTGTGGGTGCGACCGTAGGCGGGAAGGGCCGCCTTACCGGGGGTCCCAGTAAACGAAAAGGAAAAAGAAATCTCCGATAAAAATGGGCTTGTATGAAAGAGCTGCGATAATTTTAAAGCAGTACAGTGGCGTTGATGGGAAAGAAGAGAGCTTTATTCTATAAATCAGCTATTTTGGGACTTACATAGTGGTTTGCGATAGGCGGGTGTTTAAACTCTCCCCCCGCCCCCCAACACTTCGCCACAAAGATTATTAATTATCTTTGTCTCTTTACTGTGCTGGGGTGGGGGTTCACCTCTGCGCCGAGCCGGTGTCAGGGGAGCTCCAGCAGACGGCCACCCCAACCCCTGCCCACCGCCAGTCCTTCCCCTGCCGGGAGCGGCCGCAGCCGCCTCGCATTCCTCCTGCCCCTTGCCGCCCGCTGTAGCCGGTTCGTCTGGCAGCCGGGTCGCCGGGTCGCCACTGCCCTCCCCGTTTCCCCTCAGCGGTCGCTGCTGCGCATCATCAAAACATGCAGGATGAGCTGCTTCTGGGGGTGACACAGCAGCAGCAGCCAGGCAGCGAGAGGCTGGGCAGCAGCCCCGCGTCGGGACACCCCCCTCCCGGCCACCCCTCCTCTGACTTTAAACCCTGTCTCAGCCCCCACCAGGATTTAAACAAGCAGCAAGCGCAGCAACCACAGCCGCCGCCTCCTCAGCTGAGCCAGAAGAGGAAAGAGTTTAAGCAGCAGCTCAGCAGCCCAGCCCAGCTCGGCAGCAGCCACCCCCTGAATAACCACCACCCCCCAGACTATCATCACCACCCCCCTCAGCAGCAGCAGCAGTTCAGCCACCCCACTGACAAGTACCAGCAGCAGGAGCACAGGCAACAGCAGCAGCTCCAGCTTCTCAGCGCTCACCCCCCGGAGCCGCCGCGGACGGGGGATCACCCGCACCACCGGCCCGTCGGCCCCGCCGAGCACCAGGGCGGCGCGGACAGGGGGGGTTCGGAGCGGCTCGCCCCTTCCTGCCCGGGGGGATCGGCGTCCGCGGACCCCAATGTGGGGGTGGCCGCCGCCTCCTGCGTGAATCCGCCTTCGTCTCCTCATCTGCAGGCGAGAGCCAAGCTGCCCCCCATGGAGTCCCCCCCGAACAGCCACTTACTGGGCAGCCCCGGGAACCTCCTGCCCGGCGGGCTCGGCTCTGGCTTCAGCAGCCTGCAGAGCCCGGAGATCCCCAGCCCCCATCACCAGAGCGGGGGCGGCTCCTCCTCGGCGGCTTCCCCTCCTCCTCCGCCGCTGCCCGGCTTCGGCACCCCCTGGTCGGTGCAAACCTCGTCGCCGCCTCCGCAGCAGACGCAGCAGCCTCCGGTCTCCAGCGGCGGCGGCGGGCAGATCAGCGCGATGCCACCCCCGAGCCCGGAGTCCGAGACCAGCTTCTACCCGGGGATCCCGTCATCGATCAACCCCGCTTTCTTCCAGAGCTTCTCGCCGGTGTCTCCTCACAACCCCTGCGCCGGGCCCTTCAGCAGCCCCTTCTCGGCCGCCGCCCCCCCGCCGCCGCCGCAGATGAATTTACCTCAGCAGCAACAGCAGCAGCAACAGCAGAACCGGAGATCCCCTGTGAGCCCCCAGCTCCAGCACCAACACCAGGCGGCGGCCGCCGCCGCCGCCTTCCTGCAGCAGAGAAACTCCTACAACCACCACCAGGTACGGGGCGGCGGCCGCGTTGGGGAGCCCCGGGGCGGGGAAGAAGGATACGGGGAAGGGAAGGAGGCTCCGCTGCCCTCGGTTGGCCGGCCGCGGGAGTCGGGCAGCTTCGCAGTCGCCGCCGCCGGGCGAGGCTGCGCGGCGGTGACAGCCCGGCGGGACCGCGGCGGCGGCAGGGCGGGGCCGGCCCGGCGGGAGGGAGGGCACCTGCGCCCCCCGCCCTGTGCGGCGCCGGGCGGCCGGAGGGGTCTGCGGACAGCGGCCGCTCCGCGCCCGGCCACTCTCCCCGCCCGTTCCGGGTGGCAGGTGCCGGGGTAGCTCTTCTGGCCCTCCTCGGTGCGCCGTCGCCTACCGAGGAACGCCCGGGTTTTATTCGGGACGAGAAGAGAGGGTTTTCTCTTAAAAAAATAGCTCAACCGCTCCTCGTGGTGTCTGTGAGTTTGCCCGTGAAAACGCCCCCCTTGCCCCCCGAGCCGCCCGCGGCGGGCGCGGTGTCCCCGGAACAATGAGCCTGACAGCTCCGGCCGGCGCCGCCCCCCCGGGCAGCCCCTTCCCCAGCCTCGGAACGGCCCTCGGGCGGACAGGCACAGGTCACCAAGAGGAGGGTCAGATGCGAAAGTTGACACCGTGCTGCCTTTTCAGGGTTTTTGACTGGTATTACTTGAATGTCTGTCCGAGGGCAGCGCAGTGTTTCAAGTTACTGTAGTTCTGATACCGATTTTAATCCGATTTTAATCGAGGGGTGTAGCGATCTCGTGTTAAAATGGAAGTTTACATTTTTTCCTGGAACAGGATATTACAAGAAATCAGTGAGAAGCAAATCCGTGTTAATATTACCAGTTGATGCATTATAAGCCCATTTTGTTCCAATAATTTGCTCAGTTATGAAAGGCTGAAGTTACATAGGCCTCATTTTAATTTTTTTTTCATTCTAGTATTAAATCCAGTCAGATTTAATCGGTGGAGATTCATTTGTATCAGAACTGGAATCTCACATTGTGTGCCTGTTCAAGAACTGATTACGTTGCATTATGATTAGGAACTGGTTGTCCTTAACATTTATAATAACCTTCTTCAAACAAATTCCAAGCAATTCTTCAACAGTGAGGTGTACAGGAATTTTCTCTCACTTACAAGTTGTAGGTATACTTAAACAGTGCCATGGCAGCGTAGCTAGCAATATTAGAGGCTTGTTAACATTTGGCATTATCTCTTATGGTTTGTTTCACAATAGAGTGCTTGCCTCTCCCAAAATTCCAACGCAGGTATTCAAGTTTTACAACGTAATTATCTGTAATTATATAGAATAGGATGTTTTCCTGATTACTTGACCAAGAATGGCGTTAGTGGTTTTTTGGTTTGTTTTCTGGGGGTGGGGGTGTTGTTACAATTTTATCTTTCTGTCTTCAGAAAGTTCTCTTTTACCTGATACATAACATATTGAATTGCTTTAAATTTTTAAGTTATTAGAATTGCAGGTTGATGGTTGCTTGCAGCTAAGCTTAGAGATAAAAGTACTGTGTTTTCACTTCACAGAACTGAATTTAGAATCATCACACATACCCCCACTCCATTTCTATGTTTGAGGAAAAGCGTTTCCAAGAACAGTCAGATTTGAGACTACTGAAGATAAATACAGTTCTTCACTGTCAGTCATGCTCAGTGGGTCCACCTCTTGGTAATATGGCAACCACTATAGGTCACTTTTTAGCAGAAGATGTATCTTAGGAATAAAAACTTAATCCTTTAAAAATTTTCTTTCTAAAAACTGCTCCATTTTCATATTAAGAATAGAGTGCGCTTGTAAGTGTATTTAGATAGGTGTAAGATATAGCATATCTGGATAGGAAAAAATAATCTAAAAAAATTGTAGAGTACACCCTGCAGAATCCCACAGATTCATTACTCCAGAAATTACTTCATTAATTACCCCAGAAATATTTGAGCAGTGGCTTCAGAATAATGCATTTTAATGTGGAAATTTTAAGATAGCTCCTTCAAACAGATTCTCTATACAGTAGTCAGTGATCTTTTTGCTCTTATATGGTAATACTGAGACAATGATACTCAAAATACTGGGGAGGGGGGAATTAAATCTTCCATTTGAATTTTAATTTTTAAATTTCTAGTCTCTGTAATGAAATATTACTACTCACTGAATCAAAATAATAATTAGCAGAAATATAACTACTATTTTAATAGTAATTTTTAATTGATCTCTTTGAAAGTCTTCTATTACTTATGCAGCAATATCATCATATAATACCAAGCAATGTATGACAAAAACTGGTCTCAGGTTTTTCTGTAATTTGGTGTTACACCGTTGAATTTTTCTTTTGCATGACTTTAAAAATGCTACCAGTTACTAAAATGATAATCAAAATTACCTGTACAAGTACTGTGGTGTTTATTGGGGAGACGTATGGGGAGTAGGAATGATTTTTTTTTTTTTTAAATGAAGCTGTGTTTTCTTCCTTCCCTCAATTAGTAATTTACATGTTATCAGAAGAGAGTGGTTTATAGAAATCTCTGCGCATTGCTTACTTGGTGGTTGGTTGTTTCGGGGTTTGCTTTTTTTTTTTTTAAGTAGAAAAGCATTTAAAGTATTTTCAAAATAATATAAGTTAATCTTTCTTTTTTAGCCTCTTCTGAAGCAGTCACCCTGGAGCAATCAGAGCAGCGGCTGGAGCACAGGAAATATATCCTGGGGAGGAATGCATGGCAGAGACCATCGTAGAACTGGAAACATGGGAATTCCAGGAACTATGAACCAGATCTCTCCTTTGAAGAAGCCCTTTTCTGGTAATGTCATAGCTCCTCCTAAATTTACTCGCTCTACTCCATCACTGACACCAAAATCGTGGATTGAAGATAATGTTTTCCGAACTGACACCAACAGTAATACTCTCCTTCCTTTGCAGGTAAGGATGGTATACCTGGTGTGTTCATAGTCTTGCATAGCATTTTTACTTCATTCATTTTAAATGAGAATTAAACAGTGGCTGGAGCCCTGATACTTAGTTTGAAAATGGTGTTTCTGTATTATTTTTAGTCTGTTAAATTGCAGTTAATCCCCACGTGTCCAGTGTATTCAGCAATATATGATTCTCACAGTTGAATATTGACTGTCAAAAAAGATACAAACTGTAGGAACTGATGAAGCAATAAAATGTAGTGTGTTTAATCCAGCAAGTATTTTCTGCCTATGGTAATGCTTATATTCTTATAAATCCCTTTAAACATCAGGATTTTTTTTCTTTGCTTATCCTTCTATGTAGGTTTTCTTACTTTTGTAGATGGTTCTCGAGTCTTTGTCATGTTCATCTTTTATTCGTATTAGTATTTTAGGCTGATGTTTGTATGTTAGTGAGATCTTTTTCCACCACATTTTAGCACTTTCTGTGTTTTGTTTT
Organism: Eopsaltria australis; assembly: GCA_034509425.1. Lineage (NCBI taxonomy): Eukaryota > Metazoa > Chordata > Aves > Passeriformes > Petroicidae > Eopsaltria > Eopsaltria australis. Next base: position 858,818 of record JAVTVJ010000009.1, read on the forward strand.
GTCTGGAAGCCCTGTGATTTAGAAGTGTTAAATGGAAGGATGTGTATTAGAACTAAAGATCTGGATTCACTCCTGAATTTTGCCAGTGACTTTACATAAGTCACTTAACTCCAGCCTCAGTAGTCTCTTGGTTAAATGTTATTTTTCCCATTCTTGCCTATATTAATTTAGTCATTCATTGTAAGCAGAGACCTTTCATTTCTCATAATTGTGACCACATTTGAGCAGTATTTGCATAAATGGCAGTCTAATGCTTATGTAGCTGAAGTTGTGACAAAAGGGTGCTCCTTGGGACCCACTAGAGTTCTGTTGGTTTTTTTCTAGTGAATTTTGCACAGGAGGCCACATCCTGACTCTGTCCAGGTGTGCTGCACTCTGATACTTGGAATGTTTTTGACGCTAATGTGACTTTTGGGCGTGCCAAAGTTATGCTCAAATGTATACATTTGGACCTAAAAACTTATTGTCCGTGCTGTCAGGACAAGTTCTTCAAGTAGCCTTGCGAGCTGGAATATCGTAGTTGAAAATCTTGTGTGGGTAGAAAGATGGGGGGAAAAATGCAGTATTCTTCAGGAATTGTCTTCTATTAAGGAAAAAAGGTTACTGACAGGTAGTGCTTTGCAGTGCAGGGCAGCAAGAACAGTAGAAAGTAAGCACTAAAATCTATCCCAAAGATGTTAACCTAAAGAACAGATTTAAAAATACTAATGCCATCATACATTGAAACTGCTGTGACGTATATGCTGGAATTCATGTGCAGCTAAACACAAGTTGTGAATGTATTTTCTCATCCAATATCCCTTACAAGTCCATATGAGCAATACTTTGAACTTCCAGAAGCTTCAACAGGAGTTGTCAAATATAAATGAACTCATTTTATGTCTAAACAAGTGTCTTGTGCATTCAGGCTGTCATCTACATAATTTCTGTGTAGTAAGGTAGGAAAGAAATCCTTGCAATTTAACTTTATAATGCCTTAATGTTTCTGTGTAAGGGTTGGGGGATTTTTTTTTTAAGGGATAATGTCAAAGTGAGAAGTTGGGCATTCTTAATTGTTGGTCACACCTATGAGCATCAGACCCACTAATTAAATAGGCCTGTTTGGCTATATTTATGCTGTTGATCTGTCTATGCTTAAATCTCCTGGACACGTATAAAGTCATAGTTGCAGAACACAGTGAAAATAAACCTCTTTGAAGGGTTGCAATGTTATCTGCTGCTATTGTGGAAATACTGAATGTTTCCGTAAATTACTTTGCTACACTGAAATCATGTTCTTTTTTCAGTTAGTACACTATTGTTATATGATTAATTCCTTGTGATGGCTGTTACATTTTGCAAGTCATAATGAAAAAGTTAAATAGAGCTCGGAGCTCGTGCTTCTTTTCATCAAGACTTGTTGGCAATTGCAATGCTGTCAAACACCCATCTTGCTGATTTGTACTGTGCTTGTCTCCTTCCATAAAAGGTTGTGGTATTTAGATTGAGGATTCTTAAAGAAACAGAAGCAATTTCAGAAAATACTGAAAGAATAGTACTAATTAAATTTGTGCCATTTGGAAAGTCTAGCACAAAAGCATTTATGTGTGTGTAGAAGTTACCTATTTCTTCTAAGCTTCCACAGAGCAAACACAACATGCTTGTTGGATGCATACTGCATCATTCATTGTCTTGCAGAATACTTTGGGCTAAGTGCAGTAATAATTTTGTAGGGGAGGGGACAAAACACCTCTCTTCCGAACTTTAGCTAGCTCAAACTTAGCAATTAAAAACAGCTTAGAAACCCAGTGCTCTGAGGGACTTTGTGTAGGTCTTTAACGTTCAGCTGCCATTTTTTAAAAATGCTATATATTTTTGCAAAGTTCTGATAGCATTCAGCATGTCAGCTGCTCATCCATTTTCTGAAAATACATGTACCTCATGCAAGCAAGATAAATGACAGGGGAATTGTTTGCAAATTCGAAGCTTTGCCCTTCCATCAAACTTCTTTATTCTTTGGTGTTTGCATTGATGGGTGGGCCCCAGAATAGAACTGACATCAATTCTGATGAAGAAAACATTTCTTGACAATAAACTAACACGCCAGTGACAATGAATGTCTTTACTGATAACTGAGCAAACTATTATGAGTATTGCTTGTAGGGATGAAAGCCGATTTTCTGTACTTCCTAGTTAAAACTGAAACATATCCCATATGAAGTTGAATTCACAATGGCCACATTAGTTGCAGCAAAGCTGATTTTGTTTACAGAAGTTATGAAAGACATCTCTTAGGATTTTTTAAAAGTTCAGCAGTTTGTCTTGGTTTTAGGTAAAAATAATTAAACATCATGGCAACACTGATTTAAATGTGAGCAAATTAAACATACAGCCTATTTTCTTACATGCCTCACTGTGAGACATTTTTTTCTGCCTTTCTCAGGATTTTAAGATAATACAAACTACATCAAGTAAAGGTCTTTTGTAGACATACAACCACATACAGCCTGTAGATGTAATTTTATCTAAGTTCAGCTATAATGCTTCCGCCATTATAGGTACTTCGGGGAAGGGTTGTTGCCTTGCACTTGAAGCATTAAAGGAACAGTTAGAAATCTTGTCAAGTATTGACACTGTACAACTTAAGCATTTAATTGAGGGGCCTATTTCTCTCTCCTTAGAGAGAATCTAGGTTCCTTATTTAGATAATCTAATTCTCTAGAAGAACATACCTGGCACCACTGACCTTACACAGCCCCTGGGATTCCACTTTAGGCACTTACATTGCATTTCAGGAAGTCAGATAATACTAATACTCACTTTTACTCCCTGACCTAAAGCACAAAAAAAGCCCTGATTATAGGATACAAAGCTGAGAATATATTTCTAAACCTTTATGCCAGTGTTTTTCCCCAAAAGACATGCTACGGAGTTTCTGTGGACAAAACACGAGGACAGAGATCAGTGTTTTGTATATCCACTTTTTTGATTTCTACTCCATGTATGAGGAAAATAATTAACTATTTCTAAATTTTTACCTTTTATTTTTAGAATTGCAGTATCTGCTAACTTTATTTTGGTTGCAAGCTTAGCTTTTCTCACCATCTTGCAAATAATCTTACTGAAACCTGTTAAAAATGTGTAATACTACACATCAGTGTTCAACTACTTTCATTCTGGTAAAAACAGTGCATTCTAGGACCATGAATTTAATTTCTATGTCTCTTTTAAATTAAGGAAATACGCTGCATGTCTGGGTGGTTTTCACCTTGGTTTGTCCTTCCTGTTTGTTCAGACAAATGGTGTGTAATGTTCATAGTCCTAAAAGCTGAGCATTCTTATTCTGTGTTTAAACATAACTCTCCAGCTGGGGATTGGTATGGTAAGGTGGCATCTTGCACAAATGCAGATTTTTCTGTTTCTTTTTGAAATGTGCTCAAGTTTTCGAAGAAAACAATTCACATGAAAAACAAAATCAGGTTTAAGATTGCATGTCACAACAGGTTTTAGATATTTAATTTAAGCTGCTGTCATGTTCTTCTGCCTTAGAATCACTTCCATTTGGAGAATTTCAGATTTTCAATGTGACAGTTTTAGTATGATTTAATACAGCTTAACATTTTCAATGGCTAATCTAGATGATACACGTACCAGTGAATATTAGGTGAAGAGCACGTAGTTAAAGTTGGGTTCTTAATGCCATGTTTAGACTCCTGAATGTGTGGCCCATTTTTTCAAAAGTGCTAAGTGTTTTGTAGCTCATGTTAAACTTGAAGGCATTGAGATTGTCTAGCTGCAAAGTTTTCTTACTCTTCAGAGTAGTATAATTGTCCAAACACTGATCTGTAAGCCAGACTTTTCCAGTTTCTTTTTACTGAGGCTATGCTGGAACAGAACAGTTTCAGGGTTTTTAATGCAGTGGATTTATTGCCTGGGACTGATTAAAATAACACACACAACCAGATATTTGTGTTTGAGGACCATACTTGGGATATCTCTAATTGGGGAAAGCAGTCTATGGCCATGCTTTTAATTTCAGGATCACAACTTTTGAATAAACAGTATTAAGAGCTGCACAGATCAACCATTTAAAGGAATAAATTAGTGGGAAGTTTGTAGAGCTTACCAATACAAATGTTTTATGGCTTTGTGGGAACTAAGACTTTTCTCCTATTACTTAAATTCGCTTCAATTACACACTTCATTCTATCAGTGCAATACAAAATCAGAGTTAGGAAAATCCAACAAAATACTTTACAGCCGTGGTAGTATAGCAGTGATGTTTATGCTGAGTAGCTTATCTCACCTTGTCCTCTGAGTTAAAATGAGTATGTTCTCATCTAAGGTCCATCCAAAAGTACATTTGCTGTATGTGTTGATGTATTTGCATTTAAGTACTCAAGACTGTATAGATATTTCTAGATACAGGGCAGGGGTGTGAGAAACCCAAACCTTGAGTAACAACTTCCCTTTCAAATGTCGAAATGTCCTTTAGTTATTTCATTGAAAGTATTCATATACAAATTTTCTAGATTTGCCATGTAAGTCAAGAATGTCAAGGCTAGTCATCTTCATAGTCTGGTGTCTGGTTGTTTCCAGGTTATGAATACATATTCCTGAGCTGAAGTACTCCAGTATTGGGGTTTTTTGTTCATTTTTAAATGCTTATATAGCTGGGAAGTAGGTGTGTCTTTGCCACAGAACCTGTTCTTGGTGCGTTTGGGGCTCAATTTAGTTAGCTTGTGTAGCTGGTTGTGTCATTTTAACTTCAAACACTTTGATGTCAGGTTGGCCATTCATAGGTGTCTACCAGACATCTTTAGTTCATTTTTACCACTAATAACACTGTGTAAAGTAACCAGGCAATTTTGTGTGTCTACTTTAAGCCTTCCTTCTTGCCTTTTTATAGAGCTAAAATTGTAGTTTCCATAGGTTTTCATATTAAGTTTCTCATTTACACTAGTTATGGTTTCAACAAGGGGCTTATGATTATAGTATATCCTCACTAAAATGAGAATGACTTGAAGTTTAGATGTTAGCATATTTTAGAATACCTGTGTAGGAAGTGTTAGGTAATTACTGCTAACATTAACACTGAATACTATATTCAGGTACTTTTTAGTGTGGATACTTTATTACTAAATCAGCTGTCACTTTCTAATCTTAAAGCATATTTTTACTCGGGTCAGGTTTAAGGTGAAAAAAATGGAACTTGTTAGCAACAACTCTAGTTGGGGAAGCAGTTTTAAAAAATTTCTTTAATTTAGCTTTTAACAAACAGTTAATTTGTCAAGGTCAAAGTTAGAGTCCTTTTTGCAGCCAAGTAAGACCATATTTGAAATGACTATAAGCTTTATGACTTTTGTCATCAGTTCTCATCTCATGGTGCTGCATTTCTTTAGACTATGAAGAGACATGTAAAGATAATTTCTTAAAGATCCTAGCATTTACAGATTTTAGTACCTATGTTTGCATTCTAATTTTTTGCTTCAAGTACTCACACAAATCAGTAGTTTAAAGCTTGTGTCCACAATTCAAAGGTGTCAAACTTCTTAACTATGAAATAGTGTTTGTGGTTAAAAATTAGCAAAACTATTCACCACTCAATAGCTTCAATCCTTGTATTTGCCTTATGCATAAGTGACAATATATAAGCTTACAGATGTGACTGCAGTTTGTGCAAATGCTCAAACAGCATAGTCTTTGCATAAATTGCAAGGGTATATGTAGAAGTCCTAAATAGAATGTGCCAAGAAAAACAATTTGTTTGTGAGTTTAGCACTGAAACCTGCTCTTCAGAGAAAGCTGCCCTCCTCCCATTCGTGCCTGTTCAGATGCATGGCTTGGGGACTGCTTCTCAAACGCACACTCTTCAGGTGTACTTTGCGGGACATTGTCAAAAGCTCCTTCTAGCCACTTGTATTCTTGTGGGAAGGACACTTTGTGCTTCTCCCATTCTTAAAATAAGTACCACTTTTCTGTAAACTTTCTTACATAGATAATTCTTTACTTAAGCACATTGCTCAGAGTCTGTAGTTGTGATTCTGATATGGGAAAGGTAGATCAAGCAGGATTCAAGTGTTTCGACAGTTAAAAGTAAAAAACTGGTCTGAGAATTTGCAGTGCTTGGGAGAAGTTAACTATCAGCTCTGAGGGCAAAGAGCTGGCATTATATTGTGACATTCCACTGAGATACAGACCATCTGAGACAGCAGGAGTTCACTTGCTTCTTAGCATAGGACTGATGAGCCACAGAGCTGAATGAAATGAAAAATACAGGAATTCAACCTTGACAATTCAGGAGTCAGGATGATAGAAGATGTATATCAACATACATGCTTAGGTATCAGTTCCTTTGCACTACTGATTATCTTTAGTTTCATTATTTCAACATGGTTGGTAAGCAGTCATCTTCCAAAACAATCTGGAACTATCTTTAAGACAACATGGAAATAGTTTTAATTTTTGGGTCTACTTCCATGTTGTTTTAAAAGTAGGTCCAGGTTGTTTTAGAAGATAACTGCTAATCAGTTGTGTTGAAATAATGAAACTAAAGGTAATCCTAATTGTTGGGACTGTTTCCACATGCATGGAGATCTGGAACAATCATGTTCTGTGGTAGTGCTTTTTGTGCTTGTCCCAAAAATTGACCAAAACCATAATGGAAGTTTTCTGCTTTAGTAGTTCCTGCTGTAGTGGAATTGTTCCCTTTCAACAGACTTTCTAGAAAATACTTGCTAGTGTGTGACCTACATTATTGAAATACTTTTAAGCTCTGCTTTGAAGTTAAAGCTTCCTATTTGCATGGATGGTAATTGTTCTCTTGAAAGACATGGTATATATATTTGGGGATCTCAAAGCAGTGTTGTAGCATTATAAAGCCAAGATGCACAAAGATTGAAAATGAACCTTGTACCCAAAGAATGACTTATTCCTTTAGAGATAGTAGAATTTCAGATAATGTTGCTTTATAGTGTGCAATTCATCAGTGTCATTTGGAATAGAGATTAAAATTTTGAAGCACTGATTACCAAGCTACTGCCCAAACTCTCAAGTGGGTAGCGTCATGTGTGGGTAGTGGGATAGTGGAATGCAATTCCCATATTTAAGTCCTGCTGTACTTTAGTGTATTCACATTTTGATACTGTGCAGTGCCTGCCCATTGTATGTTTCCACTGCCCAAAATTAAATAATACAGTTCAAGGAAACAAACCACAAACTTTATAAGGTGTAAAAAGGGTGGGAAAAGCTTATTATTTCTTCTGCTTCTAGCAGAGCAAAACTTTTACTTTAGATACACAGAAATTTGAAAATAGAGTGATGCAAGGGTGAAGTTAGAATCATTGTACCATGTCATCCAGTGGAGCAGTTTACAAATAAAATTGCAAACATGTGTTCCATGTTTTACTTTTCCATTCTCTGTAAGATCCAGGACCAAGTAGACCAGTTTTAGGAATTAACCATGGTTGAGCCTTTTCTTGCAGGCTCTTTCTCCACAGAGTGTCATAAAGTCTGTAAATAATGGCAGTTTCCCAGACAGTCATGTGTTACCTCAACACATATGTATGTAGCAGTGTTCAATAAAATAAATAAGAAAATATATAATGAGCCTTTAACAAAGATAAAACACCACATACAGTTCTGTCTGGTTTTTACCAATACTAGTTCTTTTCCTATCAGCTACAGAGATAGCAAAGCATGTTTTGTCTTTACTCAGTGTTGGTTTTTGCCAGAGCACTTACTACCTACCAACTAGTGCCTTGAAGTGAATTTAAGACTTAATTAAAAATCCTGATGAGATACCTTCTGAATACTAGGGGACAGAAGGGAACAGATCCAGCTTGGTCACTGCCCACACTTTCTATGGAAAGCAAGTTTGCTGTGATAAGCAGGTTCTTTTCATTGTGTTGTTGAGAAATAAACCTGTAAGGGCATGGAACAGATTAGTCACTTCAGTTTCATTTTGGTGGTTCTCAGTGCAACTAAACTGAATGAAAGCCATCCAGTCCCAAAATAAAGATTGCTGTGAACTAAAATAGTGCTGTTGACTTGTTGGAACTCAAACTGGGTTGAAGATTGCCTCACAAAGTGTCAGTGGGGTTTGGTCTGGGATATGGCAGGAGACAAGAGAATCCTACTTTTTAAATTTATCATTAAAATTTACCAAGGGTTTCCAGAAATACTAATTTGATAAGGTGCTTTGTTTTCCAACAGATTGCTTGCTCAACAGGAACTCATTACTCTTAATAGTTCTTTGAAGTAGAGAGAGGTGGAAAAAAAGGCTTCTCCCTCTTCATGCCAGCATTGACTAAACTTTCTAAGAGATGAAAATAAAACCCTAATTTCATCATGGCAAAGCTGATCATAAGTCATAGTGTGTGATTCATAGAAAACTTCTGTTCCAAAGCTTGCTTTTTTACTCCTTCAGTGTGAAGAATGCTTGCTGAGGGACATAGATTGATATGAATCTATGGCTTTGTTGAACTGTCATGGAAAGTCACAGTGAGTGTGGGTCATATAGCTTCTGTCCTGAGTATATACATACCTAGTGTATGGCTGCATATTTAAGGAATTTCACCAGTCCTGGGATGTATATGATTTATTTCATCCTACTCTGCTGAATTACTATAGTGAAGAGAGAAGACAACAGTAAAGTTAAGGCATGATTATAGGATTTAAGTGCAGTACAGTCTAGCCTGAAGCCTTGAAAGTAGAAGAGATGATAGTTTTACACAAACTATTTTCAGTTACTTAAAGGTATCCCAGAAAGACCATGGAATTTAGAAATCGTCTTTTTTGTGTCTGTAACTTGGGTGTATTGGAAAACATGGGAGAAAATGTCTTGGGTAAAACAAAATCGGTGAAAACATTTTTAGTTCATTGCAGTAACTTTCGTTACTGTCAGTGAAAATATTTGTAAAGACAGTATAGTAACTTCCTAATATTTATGTGTAAAAGAAATTGTCTGTAAGGCTGATAATCTATTAATAAGATTTGCGACATTTCCTTTTCATAGTTTAGCTTTAATTTTCCACCCTTTAACCATTAAGTGCTGATCATTTGTAACTCAAGTCTTTGTATGCAAAGGCCCTGAAGTGGGCAAGTGCAGTCTTGGCAGGAGCTGGTGGCCAGGCACTTGGCGAAGCACCAAGAAAGTGCTCTCTTTTATGTGTCATGACTGTCCTTGTCCTGTAGTTCCTCTCCTTCATTAATCAGCCTAATGTATAACTGTGCTCACTAGAACTGATTCAAGCAGTTCTAAAGGAAACAGGCAATCACAGGCTGTCAAATGCATACACAGCATTTTTTCACACTGCATCACACAGAGTTCTTCACACTGCATCTCTAGTTTTATATTTGGATCCTGTTAAAATTATTGTTAATAAAATTAGATCTTACTTTGTACCGTTGTCCATCTCCAGAGTGTCTGAGTTGGCAGCTTTTAGAAGGAACCTGTGTTTTCCTTTCAAGTTTTTTGTTAAAAACTGCAGAATTTGTATTCCAATACTAAGGTTTTTGTTTTCTTTTAGGATCGAAATAGAATGTATGACAGTCTGAATATGCACTCTTTGGAAAACTCCCTTATTGACATTATGAGAGCAGAGCATGATCCACTTAAAGGTATGTTATTATGCTAAATAAAGAAAAAAGGGTCATCAATTCTGCCTATTTGAATTAAAACTGATTGTTAATTTAGATTCTAGGTTCATAGGCAAATGAACTATTTCCTCGCTGGAATGAAAAGTCAAGCTGTCTTTTACTGAAAACATTGTTTCACAGTTACTTAAAACAAGCCACTGCCAGTGTTGCCAGTTAATTTTCCCTTTCTCTGCAGTGGAAGCTGAAAACAAAACTAAGTCCATTGATAAAATTAGGTTTTGTTCTTTGGAGTATTTTTTCAAATCTGCTGGAGGATACTAATGCATCCAATCTGAAGAGGTTCAGAAATACAGTTGCCTTTAGAATGCTGGTTCCTCTTATGGTTCTGGGCTCTACTAAATCATTTGGCCACAGCAGTAAGCATATAGCTAGCATGTATGTGCTTCCATTTTAACTCCTCTTTTCACTGTACATTAACTCACTCTTGTGAATTCTGTTTTTCAGTACTTTCGCAGGTAGCATTTACTATTGAGCATCGGGCCAGGGAGCCCAAACCATTTTACTTGGACTGATCAGATGTTACTTCATTTGTGGTGTTCTAATTAGACTAACACAATCCAATTTTAAAATTGTCAAAGACTTCAGGCTTGCTTTGTAGAAATTAAATCTCTGTATTGAACCAATTGAAAAAATAAACTTTTTTTTTGCAGCATTATTTACTCCCATCCATTCTCCATTTCTAGAGGTTCCTATACTACTTATCTATAACATTAGCACAGAATGGCCTGTTGTTCTCCTAATTTGAAGGACGTCTTGCTAGTCTGCTCATGATTCTCTTGAGACCTGTGTAATCAGTTGGAAGACCTGTAGCATTCAGATAGCATTTAATAGTATTTTAAGATTCAAAATAGTTGGCCAGAAGTTTGGAGTTTTTTCCCAAGCTGAAAATCTGTACAAAGCATCTGAAAGTACATAGTATTTACTCAAACTGTTAAGTTTCCTTGACTTTAAAGTAAGTGGAAGCCAAAACTAAATTTTCTTAGGTGTTTTTAAATCTGATCTCATCTTTCTTACTGCCTAGAGAGAATTAATTCCAATCTAGCAATTTTATCACGTAAGTCCATTACTAAATTCAGTTTCTGTCTATTTTACATGTTTTCAATACATTATTAGGTAATACTAAAGGTTTGAAATCTGTAAACAGCTAGCCCAGTAATAACTGCTGTGTGCTAGAAGCATACATATCTCATCAAAGGTGAGGTGACCAGCTGTATCATTCCTGTTACAGAGCATTCTTGTTTCTACTTGCTGCACTCAGGTGGTGACTACTACTTTCCTTGTCTGAAAGCTACTGTTAGGCATAAAGCTAGAGAATGCAGATCTTCTACTGCAATATACTGCCACTGGCACCTCTCACATTCCTGAAGATGAAAACCAGTCTGTTTCTTCTTTCTCTACATTCTGACAAGACAAATGGAAGTGGTTGCTCGGTTCCCCTGTCATCTCACTGTTTTAATTTTGGTTCTGTAATGCAGAAGAGATTTCAGAGGCACAGTGAGCCTCTGAAAATACCAATTTTTATTTTTATTCGTCTCTTCATACTTCATTATGTTACAATAGATGAAGATGATGTATTTCCAATAATAATTTTCCAATGAGAGTAAGATAAGACAAAGCTTTAAGACTTGAAAGTTAATTTGGTTCATACATAGATACCTTGAAAAACTCAGTAGATTCCATCTGTGCTTTCTAGGGACATGAGAATATGGTGTCAGTCTACAGTTAAGAGATTTATTTTTTTTAACAGTTTTAACAGTCATGTTCTTGCAGTGAAAATTCTGCTAAGTTTTATGTTTGAACTAAAACAGATGGAAGCCGTAGATAGTGATGAACTCAAAGGAAACCCATTTTTCTGTTCGAGTGCCAGAGAACAATGCACATGCCAACTGAATTTAAATAGAGTAATTGTGTGCTGCTATTTAAGTTGATGGATAAGATATTTTTTTCTTCGTGGATGTGATTTCAGCTGAAACAGCTACGTTACTAACAATAAGGCACGAGAAATGTTCTTTACGGACTGAAAATGGGAGGAAGAGACTTGTGATATCTCAGCCTTTTAGTTCTTCTATACTGTCTTCTGATTTTTTCAGCATTAATTGAAGTTTCTGTAATTTCTGAGCAACTTTAACTTCTTTTTTTTTTCTTTTCTCTGCCAGTGATGAAACTTTAATTTGGTTTTATCAGTCTCCGTGACTTTTCACCACAGAAAATTTAACATTTAAAACTCCATCATGTTTTCTTGCAGAATGCACAGGATTAAGAATATTATTATTACTATTATTATTATTATTATTATTATTATTAGTTTGTTGCTCTTAATAATATATAAAATATTTTGTTGTAACTAAAGAGTCTTTTGTAACTAGAGAATATTTTTATGACAAGTTTCCAAGTAAATTTAAGCGTACTGAAACAATGCATCTTTCATTTTACTGCTGTGATCAGATATAAAAGTCCCTGGAATTTTAAGCATGTGTTTCAGATTTAGCTGCTTACAATATCTGGAGTATGACTAAGCATCTTGTCTCAAATTTTGCACAATGCAGAACAGACAGTCTGTGTACTAGCTCATAGCTTCAAGTTCTGTGTGTCAAGATCCATTTTAGGAGCAAGTCAAATTTCACCACTTTTGCTTTCATGAACTTGAAAAAAAATTATTTCAAATATGATTCACTGAAAGCTAAGGTTATGCCTGCCAGAAAATTGTTCAGAGATGACTAGTTTTGGCTTCACTTAGAAAAAGTTTTGTCATTACAACACACATGATCAAATGAAAAGTAATTTTTAGCATTCAATAAGATGTTTTCAAGGTGGGGTAATAGGGAGAAGATGTTTGACTTCACTAGTCATTGCTGCAGAAATATTGATCATATGAAAACTAAACTTTCCCATGCAGCTTTCTTGAAATGCATTTCATAACAAGACCTCAAGTAGTGTTTAAGATTATCCCATCCATTCAATTCCAGTGAAATAAAAACTGAAGTTAAATTAATTCATTTTAATAACTTTGTTCTTAAATACCCTTTTTATTCTTCTGATAGTTCTTAAAACAATTGAGAGAAGAATTAAAATACTGATAGCCTGACACATATAGGTATTGCTAGTATGACTCTTCAGACGTACCACTTGAATACTTGCTTTTCTTTTTTCCCCTTCTCCTCCTCCACATATCAATGCACTTCATTGTCAAGAAGAAGGAAAGTCAATGCATTTGGGCTGAAACAGATTATGGAGAAAGCTTAAGAAGCAGTGGTTATATTTTCTATGTAATATCTATTAGTATTGAGGAGACTGATTTAATGGAATTTATTATCTGCTGTTTTAAGCATCTTTCTAGTAAACATCATGGCACAGAGAACATTGTCTTTCTTTGTATATGGAAAGTTTAGCTTTCAGAGACATTTATTTTATATTTTGTGTTATGAAGTTCTAAAGTTTAAAGCTGCACAGTTTCCTCCTAAAGTAATTCAAATTGTGCTCAGAAAAGAATTGCTGAGACTGAAAAAAAAACATAGAGGAAAATATTCTCTCTTTAGTCATATAAAAGGCTTTGAAATCTTACATACACATTGTTTCTTCTTTCTGTCATAGAAACTTTTTCTGATAAAAGAATATATTTAAGACTGAGAGACTGATTTGTCTGAATAGATGGACTGTCAGAGACAGCCCATTTGGCCTCGTTCTGACTTGCATAATTCATACGCAAGCATTGGAAAATGCAGTCTCCAGGCTTTCTGTAACTAGGTGTTGTCCAAACACGGGTTTGTGCTGTTGTCTTAACTACGCTGATTCCAAAAACTCTGCTTTCTGAAACTGCTGTGATCCTCAGCCATTCACTCTTACTGGGAAAAGCTTGACTTGGAAGCTTTTACTCTTCTAGTCAGGAAATCTCTTGAAAAAAGGAAAAGGGGTAAGGAATTTTTGATTCGCAGTTTCTTTGTACAACAAATTGAGGCTTTTTTAAAAAGAGGGGCAGTAGACATGAAATACTGAACTTGTGAGTCAGTAATGTTTAAAGCAGCAATGTTTTAATATATGGAGATTCCTCCAACAGTTTAATTAAATAGGAATACAAAGTATGCATTTCTAAAAGCAGATGTGAATTTGCCTTAAAATTAAAAGTGAGTCTGCTGAGAAGAAGTTTACAAAAATTTAAATTTCCATTTCCCCTATCAGTAACATGAGATTACAGAAATGTTGCTACAACTAAGTTTGTTACTCTGTTCTCATGGTTTGGATTAGCAAGACTCTTAAATTGATTCAGTGGATAAAGTGGCCCACCAAAATTTGTTTGAAGCTTTTAATTTTTTTTCTGTCCTTGCAGAAGAATGCATTGAGAAATAGCATAAGGTAGGCAGTTCTGTTAATAGGAATTACATTTAGATAAGAAAGAGGAGGCTAGGTTTAATAGAACTCTAGTTGCATAAGAAGTGTCAGGCATACCTGCTGCTTCTTAGCAATGCTAGCTTCAATTTACCCATGATATCTGAGAATTTTTAATTAGCAGTAATGTGGTGAAGTTGCAAGTTCAGGTTTGCACAGAGAAAATTTCTGTAATATGATGATCTTTCTGATACAGAATGGCGCTGTATTTGTTCCAGATAGTAGCAGGTTACAAATTTGGATTCTGTAGACAAGTTCTGTAGAGAGATAGTTCATTCCTGAAAAATGGAAAGTGAGTAATACAGTAAGTCTGTTCTTTAAATATTAGATATTGTCTAACTAATTTGCAGTTGATTTTAAACTACTCCATCATCTTTATTACTAAAATTACTTTTTTAAGCGGGTAGAGGCCACTGGAACTGCTGCAAGACTATTGAATGGTTTATACAGTTCTAGATTACTGACATTGAAGCAGAATGGGATTAGATAGGATTTGTGCCTTGTTCTTAAAATGGTATCTTTTTTTACTGCATTGATCAACATGGAGTGAATATTGCCAGCTAGAAAGATGTATGTGACAGAAGCAAAGTAAATTGTTACAAAGTGGTGCTCCCATCTTCTATATTCTCCATACTGATATTTTAAGTGAGGTTTAATATAGTAAATGTCCATTTAGCTAGAATAACCTGTTAAAAAATACTGTGATCTTGAAGCTGATCTTGTACTCAGTTCACGTGTGGAATGTTCTGAATTGATGTATGTCTTAAATTCAGGTGGACAGCCTGGAAAGCAGTGCATTTTACTTCAATAGATTAATAACCTAACCTAGGGATAATAACCTAATTTAACATTATAAATAAGTAGCAGTGATTGCATTTTGAAAAAGTAAGCAAACATTCTATGTTTAAAATGTTCTTAAAGTTGTAAGTCTAAGTGCTAGACCAGGTAGCAAATAAAGAAGTTTAGTTCATCAGAATGCAGTAAAGTGTGATTTCATTGAAACAGCCATGTAAATAAGGCTTTGAAGTATCAATACAGCAATGTACTGAATATTGTGTTAGTTGTTTTCCTTTCTAACCTTGAAATCATTCATTATCTTAGTTACCAAATCCATCTCCCCAGCAGCAAGATGTGGTTTTGGGCTGCAGTGATGGGCCCAGCTGCCTGGTGCAGTCCCTCCCCTCCACTCAGTGAGAAGTCCTTCATTATTTCAGCTTGGCATCTGTGTTTCAGATGCAGCTTATTTGTAAAGCTATAAGGGGGAAAAAGCAAAAGAATGCAAAAGCAGTAAACATAGAATTCACTGGTTTTTAGAAGTTTTCCTCCCCAGGTGTTGACACTGATGGAGTTCTCTCTCCTGCTAGGTCTTAAATCTGACTTCTGTTTATGAAGTAATTACAGAAAAAAAGACTTCAACCTCATATTTTTGCAAGTATTTCTATAGCAATGTATATAAAGATGATAAGACAGTGATCTTGTGAAAATCTTGCTGTTGGACAAATAGATAGCACAAAAAACTAAGAAGTATAGCAAAGTAACTTCTTAAACACCAGGCTGAGTAAACCAGTGGCAGCTCCCAGACTGCAATTTAAGGATGCCTTTTTCTCTATTCTTTGCCTATTTTACCAGCATGCATTGCTAGAAGGGCAGAATTTTTATAGTTCTAAGAAACATTAGATATAGCCATAGGTGTTCAGTCTGACAGAAAAAAATATGTTAAAATGGGACATTTTAAAGACAAGAAATGTAAAGACAGAGGCTCCTACAAAGATTTTTGTTTTGTATTTTGCCTAAGCCTACTCAAAGATTCTGTAGAAGTTAGAGGAGACAGAAGAGTCTTTCTGGGTGACATTCGTCTGCCCTAGCCTTTCAGTGCTTCAATTCAACAACAGATTGTTCACCTAATCTGCAGGTGTTCTAATGCCATCCATTCTTACAATAATAAAATCTGTGGGAAGAGAAATAGTACATTGCTGTATAAAAATATTTTTGCCACAATGCCTGTAAATAGTAAGGCTAAAGAAAATTTCCTAAATTATCTTAGTCTTGCTATTTTGAAGTTTTAAATTTCAGAGTTTGCAATGTGTGTATTTTAAAATTATTTTTTGGCAGACAGTTACCCTGTTGGTTTCTTAAAGGAGAAGAGCAAAACCTAAACCCTATTATTTATAGATTTACAGCAAAAATGTTTTTTATTTAACCCCGAAGGTGTCCTTGGGACTCAGAACTGTTTCAAGAAATTTCTAGCCTTGCTGCTACGCTCATGGGTTTACCAGCAGTAGGGGACCAAACAGAATATAAGAATTGCTAGACAGCCTTAATATATAGATTGCTGATTTGGTTTTCTTTCTTTTTTCCCCCTGTGGTTTGTTTTTCCTGCAAGCCATCTGCATATATATGAACCTTTAAAAATGTGTGAGTTCTGCATGCCCATTGCTTCCAGACTGGGTTCTTTATGCTTCTACAAGCATTCCCATTTCCTTCAAAAGAATTACATGTTTAAGTCACAGTATTCATATATAT
This sequence comes from Eopsaltria australis, assembly GCA_034509425.1. Lineage (NCBI taxonomy): Eukaryota > Metazoa > Chordata > Aves > Passeriformes > Petroicidae > Eopsaltria > Eopsaltria australis. Next base: position 875,363 of record JAVTVJ010000009.1, read on the forward strand.
ATATATATATAATATTCTTCAAATTATAAGCAAGCAAGTATATTTAAACAGCAAGATAGATGGCAATGCAGTTTTTTGCACATTAAACCACAGTTTTTCCAAACACAGCAGTTACTGTAAATGTCTCTCTAGGTCAGTGTGCACTACTGGTATGTTTGAAGCTTCCTGTAAACAGAAAAAGTCTCCTTTAATAAAAAGGAATTTGTAGTGAACAGATACTTCAGCTGTGCATTTTAAACCATTCATGTAACTACTAAAGTATAACGTGCCACCCACCGGTGTAATAAAATGCAATTCTTGAAAAATTCTCATTTCAGGATATAAGTATTTTATATAATATTTTATTCAGTTTAAAATGCTGAAAGCATTATCTATAATAGTTTTTATTTTTGTTGAATCTGTAGATAAACAATCGCTTTAATTTTGCTAGACTTACTGAAAAATACTGCATACCAGGGTTAGCTGAAACACACCAAGATGCAGTCATAAATCAGTTAATAAAATTTTCATGCCTTAATTCTTATTGACATTATTTTTCTTAAATTGATTCAGTAGAGAGGCACTAAGTTGTAGAAATGCCACTCTGTTAAGCAACGTGCATAGTGCAGTTATTCACAGTCCCTGTGAAAGAGAAGACTAAAGCAGTCAGCACTATTTCTGGGTGTCATGAAACAAAAAGTGGCTTTATCCTATTGGAGCTGATCCCAAGGTACACTGCAGATCTTATGACCAGAGAATTAAGGTTAAGAAGTCTGTTCTTGTCAGCTTTAACTTGGGTCAAGGGTATTGTTGGTTAATGTGCTTGGAGTTAAATATTAGCTCTTTATTTCCCTTAGGCAAATTCTAAGCAGTGATTTTTCATTATTTTTCCTAGCATAATAGCTAAAACCTCTGCATTTGTTTTGTTCTTTGGTTTTTGTTTTCTTTTAAGGTCGTTTGAGTTATCCACATCCGGGGACTGACAATCTTCTGATGTTAAATGGTAAGTTCTAATCTTATAACAGTTTCTAATTATCTCTAGCTTAGCTTAGACCTGACATGTTGGTATAAAATTATAGCATTATATTCTGTTACTGAGTTACTTGCCTCTAGTCTTCAACACTGATGGGACTGTTGCCATTTTTTGGAGTTGAATGGCGAAAGCTAATCTTGCAACAGCTTTTCATTATATCTAGCTTATTGGAAATCTGAAATTCTCATAATGATGCACTATTCTTTTTTATTCTCAAGGAAACCAGGGGTATGCTTTCCAAAGAGCTGTAAGAAATGTATTATACTGAAACAGGAATTAGAAAAATAAGAAGGCCAGAAACACATGTATTTCTATATTGGGTAAATTAAAAAGTGAACTAGACACTTTGTATTACTAGACACTTTTGTGTGAAAGAACATTTTATTTTTGTTGGGGTTTTTGGAAGTGGCTTTGTCAAGCATGTGTCTAACCGTGAAACATGCTGAAGTTAGAGTTCATGTTCATGTTCCTCTCCCAGTAGGTCAGACTTCATGAACATCTGCTACTCAGTGAAGGCATGAACTTTAGCCTTTGTTCAAGGCTAAAGAAGGAAGCACAGCTTGGTAATCCATCTAAGTCAATAATAAATCAGGGGTTTTGCACACAAATGTTTTCTGCTTTGGGGAAAATTAGAGCTGTAGTGCCACAGCTTCTCTAGATTAGAAAACATGGAAGCTGTTGTACACGAAGTACACTTTTGTCATTCACTTGATGAGTCTAAGTGTTAACAGTAAAGATCTCTTTATAAAAAAATACAGCCAGAATACATTTTTTCAGGTTTGAAATTATGTGGAGGGATGTTTCTTTCTGTTGTTGTTCTTTTTGGGTTTTGATGTTTTTTTAACTGCCTTACCTGTTCTGCACAGTCATTTACACTTGTGCAAATGGGTATAAAATGTAAACAAATACCTATTTTCCCTGCATAACACTGAGTAAATGTTTAAAATCTTAAGGAAATTAAGGTTACCTTTATACCCTGTAAAGCAAAATACTGCACAATGGCCATGTGAAGAAGTAGATCCTTTGGTATTGAGTAGGTAACTTTAAGATACTCCATTATCTTGAAAAGAAAAAATAGTTACCTAACTATTGAAATAAAATCAGCGTTTAACCAACACAATCTTGATTCCTCTACACTGAATATCAATGTTCTTGATGTCACAACTTTTACAACATTTAATTTCCTGTATTTAACTGCAGCTTTAAGACCTATTTGGCAAACTGGTTTGGTCAGGTGGTATATGTGCAATTGTCATTATCTGCTGCTGTATAAGGAAGTGTTAGATGGGAAGGTATGAAGAGAAACTGAAATATTTGAATGACATGGGTGTAAGAAATTAATATTTTAATTAATTTAATTTTACTTAGAATGGTGAACTTTTCTTGTTAGAGTTTTGCTTGCTAAGAAAGCACATGGGAACCATTGTTACTCCATGGAATATCTAGGAAAAAAGGGGTTTGTTGTTATCATGGACACTGGAAAAACACAGTGGTATCAGTCTATCCTAAAACCTTACCACAAAGCTAGAACATGCAGTGAAGAATATCTTGCTTTTAATGCTGGTGTGGTTTCTCTTGTACTTTGAGATGTAGCACTTAGTGTGGCTACTGTCCTTTTTAAAAGCTGCAATATTATTTTCAGCCTTCAGTAAGTAAGATAAAAATAACAGTTTTAGTATCTAAAAGGTGCTGCAACACATAATTTTTAAAATTATGCTCTGTAGAATTAAATTCAGAGCCCTGTTGTGTAGACACCTACTCTCTACCACATAACTGGAGTCTGATGTAGCTGGCGGTGCAGGCCAGTGCAGTCAGGAACACTCCTCAGATCCCCTTCAGGCTGATGTGTCTCAACTGCAGCTTCTGAAAGCTCAAGAACAGAAGCACTGGGAACAGCTTTTGGGAAGCTCCAGCTGCTCAGATTCTGCTTAGCAAGAATTGAGGGACTTACTACAAATGTGCAGTAATGAGAATTACGGTTTGAACACCTGTTGATGAACTTGCAGACTTCAATTTCCTTCTCCACTTAGATGGGTTCAAGTTAGCATTTCCCTCTGTCCCTGTAACTGGTGCCTTGGAGGGAGAATTGGGGAAAGAAGAGTTGGTAATACAGACTCACATTTGTCCCTTACTTTCTGAGTAAGTACTGTATCAGCTATGAGGAGGAGCAGGAGTACCAGACCTTCATGAAAGCAAATCACAAATATATTTAAACATCCTCAGCCCCTTTATGCATGCACTAATACTTAACACTGACCCTCTCTGGATTTTGGTTGGATTAATTTTAGTGAACTGGTATCTCTGGATCCCAGAAAGATTCTACATGAGCCAGACTGAAATTGTGCAGCCCTTTTAAGAGTAAGCACTTCTAGATAAAACTTTCTTTTAGGAATTTTTTCCTCTTCTTAAATGATAGATTTTTTTCCAACTCATTTAGAATGTACTTACTGAACTGTACCTAATATTAATATTTACAGTTTTCATTATTTAAATTAATGAAATGAACCAAAGGAAACCTGATTTATGTGTTTTAATAAATTATTATAATTATATATCTGTTACAGCTTAAGCTGTAAAAAAGTAATGCATTTTTAATGACTGTTATCTCTCAAAAGTAAAAAAAAAAAGATACTTTGGCATGGATGTACCTGACTGCATCTTTGTCAGCTTAGAGAGAACATTTTTGAAGCAAGTAATAATACAAGGGTCAAATTTATTGGAATGGAGGGTGTTTTTCCCCATTATGGGGTTCCTCCCACCTTCTGTAATTTTAATACATTAAATATTTTCAGTGGCTATTGAAACATAATTCCCCATTTGATCAGTTTAGCAAGGGCGTATTAGACTTCTTAGAGATACTATAACTGAGATAGTATAACTGGTTGTGCTTCTAAAGAAAGCTGTTTTACTTCCAACAGAAATTACTGAACTTCCTATACAGGAATTGCTAAATGAGCTTCTGTAGCCTTTTAGGCGTGCCAGGCTTGAATGGTCATAATGATGTCTTTCAGCCTTAAAATCTATGAAGATGTTACTTCTAAAGAAATCTAAATGGAATTTGGGCACCCAAATCCAATAGAATAAAATGAGAATTAGGCACCTACCTCCTTTAGTCTAGACTCTTGGGAAGTTCTTGCTGTAACTGTTTATGGATTTCTTTAAATTACAGTTATTAATGAAAAAGACTTCATCATGTCTCTGTCACTATTTGATCATTATGTCAGAATGTTAGTGACAAATAGTATTTTATCTTTCTGTAAAATTCACAGTTATCTTTGTAGGAAGTTTGCATGGTTGCTTTTCTTCATACAAAACATAGTATTTATAATTCAGATCAGTCATTCAGTTGAGTTACTTTCAGTATGTGTATATTTGATCTCTGGTTATGTGTGTGAAGTATGTGTCTGAATAAAATGAAACCGTGCATTTGGTATCTTTGTGGTAGCGTTGCTCACATAACGCATTGTTCTATTGTCTTGATGTTAGATAAGCATGCACAACAAATGTATTTACTTCTGTCTTAAATCTGTGATCTGATTTACATTGCAGAAAGGGGGATTTTAATTTTTCTGATGGGTGTAAGCTTTATTAGTATGCTCCTTCAGGGATATAAAAAAAGAAGGTTTTAGCTGAAGGGAATGTCTTTGTTGTATGTACAGCACTCTTAATTTTTGAAGGTTCCAGTGTTACTGGATTTCATTTTTATTTGGCATCATTATACTTTTTGTATGTGTTGCCTAATTTAGATTTTCTAGAATAAAAGTGTCTTTCATGCATTCTCACTCATTTGAAATCTTTCCAAGTTACTGGCTAATTAAAATATCCAGCTTTATAAACTAAAAGACAAATTTCTTTATGACTTATTATTTGGACAAGTTAAGGAAAACAGTTTAATATCTCCTTTTTTGTTGCTGTAAATCAATTATTTGCCTGGAGTGTCTGGCCTTTTCCAAAAGAACTGTCTTCCCTGCAATTATTTATCTATAAACATGGGCACTGATTATGTATGTTAAATACATCTGTATAATCTAGATGTATATATAAACCTGTAATTAACTGTATTTATAGAGGTTCCATGCTCTGTAAGCATGCATGCTCTGTAAGGTGTAAAACATTATATGCATATTATTTTAATAAATACAGAAGTTCTGCATTTTTCTAGATGCAAAGTAGCACTAAATCCCTGCCCAGACTAGTTAGCAAGACAGGTAACTTTTAGGAAGGTTTGCCATACAAGGAAACCAAACGATGTGAAAACATCAGGTACAGTTTTTCTCCTGTTTTCCTTGATTTCATTATTTTGCTGAAGCAAGAAATACACAGATAACTTTGGTACATCATTGTAATTTTCATATATATAAAATACTGCACTGTCTACCATTTTAAGTTTAACTGCATTGGAGTTTTTTTAACATTTTAATAACCCCTTTTTTTCCCTTAAAGCTACTGTTGCCTTTTTTTGAATGCACAAAGGAAAAGACTTAAGTTGCTCTGTAACAAAACATTTTTCTGCATATCAACTTGTCTTAACTATGAAAATGTAAGAAAATAGCTGAGCTGGTTTGGTGGGCTGAGAGGGGGCAGAAAAAAAGAAAATCAGTGACACTTGTGCCAAAAGATGAATATTAGTATGGGTCACTGTATTTTTCTTTGAGATAGAACACAGCACTGCGGACATTGCTGTGGATGGGATGCACGTGAATTTTCCCTGCTTACTCTAGTTTTATTTGAGGATGGAATTAGGAAAAAAAAAAAAACAACCAAAATGTGGGGGTTAGGCGAGGGCTTAGTGACGCTACAGCTAATGCTATGTAGGAGTCACTTTGGCCAGGAGTCAGATTTGTGCATGCTGCTGCACTGACATAGAACTGCGTGTCTCCTGAGGGCCTGGCTTCAGGGAGAAAACATGTCTGAAGCCCAGCATCAGACTCCCCAGCACCTCATGAGAGAGCTGATCACACAGAAGAATACACTATTTCATGGATTCTATTTTGGTATCATAAATCTGAACTTAAGTGTTTCCACTTGGTTAGATACTTGGGTTTCTTTCAGAAAGTTGGGGTTTTTTTCTGTTTTGGCTTACTAGTAGAAAGTTGGAGGATCTGAAAACCTTTAAGCAGAAACTGATCTCTTCAATAATAATTATTTCAGGTGAGAGAGAATAAATCTGAAAGCAAGTTCAGTGCAAGTTGGATAGAAAGATGATGACTGTTGTATAAAAATAACTGTTCTAAGGGAGAAAAAACTAGAAAGATTTTTCAGAATTCCATAAGCAATCTGCTGAATTTCTAGTCAGAGGGGATCAAGATAACAAAGGGAAAAAAATACTGTATCTAATAAAATTTTTGAAAACCCCTAATCAAATAGGAGTTACCAGGATATAAGTATTTCATAATACGAGACTGGAACAATGAATGACATTTATGAATCAGTGATTTTATGTATTTCAGTGGCCCAGAACAACAGTTGCTTTTAGAATTGTATGTATAGATGCCTTGTAAAATCAAAACAATAATGCCAAGACACAGTAGTCTGTTCCTAAATGTTGTTACGATATTATGGTTAATAACATCTATTTGGATACTTCACTGTGTAATGATTAAAGTAATTTTTCTCAGCTACTGAGTCTGTGAAACAGGAATAGAAAATACTTGTGGAAATGTAACTAAGAAATTACACAAAGCTTAATAGTTTCTGTATTAGTAATCTGTCTATTTTTAGGTCCTTAGCCTTCAGGCAGAGAAGCAGTCAGTATGGTCTTCTGAACTGTAGCTGCAAGCGTGATCTCTTTAAGAATCTTGCAAAACTCAAAAGTTAGGAAAATCTTGGATTTACTTGCAGTCTGTGCAAAATTATTGCTTTGCCTTTGTGCAGTGTTTTTGATACAATGCTATTTCTTGTGACTTGTGCCCTGATTTTGTTTGCTACCACAAGGCGTCTTTTGTTTCAAACAAAACCTTGCGGTTAATTTTCTGCTAGGTCTTTTCATGAAAAAGGAAGGTCACAGCTTACAACATTTGCATTGTCACTGCAAAGGACTGCACAAACTGTTCCATGTGGACCAGGATGTTTCTGTGATTAATTTAACACTTGCTACATGCTTTTTATAGCAGTATTTTCCTTTTTACAATTTCAGTACCCTATATGTGTTATTTAGGCACTTGTGTAAGATACAAATCGTATTTTGAGGATGAATTGCTAAGTTCCCTTAATTAATTCATCCATAATTAACATGAAGTGAAGATCAAGTTTAAAGATGTTGAAATATTTGAAAGAATGTTCCTTACAGCTGGTATTAACATCAATTTAATAGTAAAATAGTATGGTATTTGAGACTTCAATGCATTCTTATCTACAATTATCAGTACCGAGTACAGATGCAGATTTTTACTTACTGCTTACCCACATGGTTCTTTGTATCTTAAATATTTCAGTATGTGGGCATGATACAGTTATTTGACATTTTACAATTTGTCCTTTGTTTGCATGCAGCGAGGAGTTATGGGCGAAGACGAGGTAATCCACTTCTGTTTGTTACAGTTCAATTAATTCTGATCTGTTACTGATCATTATGATTAATCCAGATTATTGATTGTAACTGCTTATCTGCATGTTATCTTAGTTTGGGGAAGATGGAGGGTGTGAGGGAAGGAGGAGTACAGTCTGGATTGTTATGATCATTGTTCTCCTTGAGTCTGAATTGCAAATCCTTTAATCAGTTAAAAACTGCAGTTCTAATCATAATTTAGTTCATGCTAATGGCTACTGCTTGCAGTCATTGCCCTCTTTAAAAGTATACAGTTTGCTAGTTTTCCTTCTAACTCATCTCCTTTAGCTTCTGTGGAAGCAGTAGTGTACAGTGTAAAAACTAAAAGCCTTTCATAAACTTAGCAAGAAATCTAGTAGACTGCTCTTAGAAGTAGTAAACAGATCTTCACAGTATAAGCCAATATGTGCTCACTAACCTTGAAAAAGCTGAACTGTTTTAACTGTACTAGGATGTGACCTGACGTTGTTACAATGACCATGCAAAACATGCAGAACAAACTACCGGTATCTTTGGTAGCTTCTGGTATTCTCCACGTACACATCAGTTCATGTGTCTGTCTTGGTCTCTGCATTGGTTCATATCCTAGTGCTTGGTAGCCATAATCTGTGGAGGGATGATGTTGTAGGTCATGGCCAGTGGGTGTAACAGTACATTCTTTTTGGCAATTCCTGCCAGATTCTGCTTATATTTTTACTGTCATAAAACAAAAAGAAACAAGCATTTAGAAGGGCTTATCCTTTTTATTCATAGTCCTCAGGTGAAATGTGAAAGCCCATTGAAATGGAAAAGCAATTTACCTTTTTGCTTTCTTTATCTGAGAGACATTTAAAACTGAACAGGATGGAGAAGAAAATACTAGGAGTCATACAGACCACATTACTCTGAAAGAGTTTATCCATTGTCCTTCATGTCACCTTAGCTCTCAGAGGGGCTACAGTACTTTGGGCAAACCTTTACCCACAGTAAAGTAAAACTGAGGTCTCTGGTATCACTTCAGAATGTGTTCTGCTGGTTTTATTTGTAAAGAACAAATCTCATTGTTCTTAGATTTTAACATGGATCTGTGGATAAAAATAAATTATTCTGAAGATTATGCTATGACTATTTTCCCTGTTATATACTTGTCTATATTGTAAGTTTTATTGTCTAAGAAGCACTTCTTATAAACCTAGCTAAATTACAGTAATTTTAGATTTAAGATCTTGAAAATAACTCTCCTATATTAGGGGACTGTCTTAAAATTTCCACTTTGCAGTTTCCTGCAGGTTCCTGCAATATGAGTCTTACTTCTTCCATCATGCACTTCTTCCTGTCACTGTCATTATGGTAACAGCTCCATCTTCTCCATCATTCACATTAATACTTCAGAAATTTGTTGCATCCAGCTTTTTTGGTTGTGCCACCAAATCTTACCACTTGTTCATATACATCTTTAAGATTTGATCATTCTTACTTGTCTTCATAACTAAAACTCGTATCTACATTATGCAGCTCCTACAATCCTATAGATTCAGTCTTACTCCTCTTATGGCTAAATAGTTGAGATACAAGAAGAATCTGCTTGTCTGCTTCATCCAGCTATGTTAGCTTTGTTTCTCCATTGCTTGCTTGTGTCTCCATCACTTTTCTGCCCCACTGAGCACCAGCTACATGCTTCCACTTTCTAAGGCAGCTATGCTGATCTGTTACAGACCTGTTGAATGTGTCCTTACAATACCAAGCATCTCTTGCTCCCCACTAGTCATTCTCAAACATGCCTATCATCAGTCCTAATGAAAAGGAGGAGCCTACTACAGCTTTTTGCATTTTCTGTGCTCCTCTCTATCGGGTGCCTGCTGAAGACACAGATATGCCACCATAAAAATGATAGTTAACAGTCTTTGTTACTTGGTGCAATCCTGCAGTCCTGCTTTTAATTTTGTGCTCCTCGTGATATTTTATGATACTTGGTTGTTTTATATCGTCTTGTGCTTTCATTCAGGTTTTTTGTTGAGATACCACATCAGGGTCAATAGGCATTACCATGGCATAGGTTATTGGTCGTAATGTTGGCTCTCTGTTTTCCACCCTTGTCTTTTAACCACCTGATTCTTAGGTGGTCTTCTGGAAATGAAGGGCTTTCCTACTATTCTCATCCCCAGCTGGTCAGCACTGGATCTGCTGCCTACCAGACTTTTCTGGTGGTGTTCCCCTGAGTGGGAGAGTTAAAGACTGCAGTATTGCTCACAGCCAAGGTACTGCAGACACAGCTGTCAGGGATCTACTGGTCCTGCCTGTGGGTTTTGAGTAGGTAAATCTGGAAGAAGTTGTCTATTTAAGATGAAAAATTAGCTTGCTTCCCAGAAGTGTGCCAGGTTGTTTTTTGATTTGGCTTTCTTGCTTCTTCTGGGAAAGCAATTGAATTAATCAATAATTATTTTTTAAATGAGTGGCAAACAGGAAAAATAGCATTACAGAAAAAATGGTGAGGTGGACTGTCTGTTTTGCTTCACAAATTCTTTCTTTTGGGGCTTTTTGCAGTTAAAAGATTAACTTCTGCATTTGAATTCTGTCATTAATCTTAATGTTGCTGACCTAAAGCAATAAAAGATTGAATACGCCAAGATAAATATCCTAACCTTCTGATTTTTTTTTTTTTTGGAGTCCTATAAAATTTGTAAATATGAAATAGGTAAGAAATACATGGGACAGAATTACCATAATTTCACTTCCCTCTGCCCTCTAAATGTCTGTTTGGGTCAGATTGCAAAGCCATCCTGTGAACTTCTCAGATTTTACACTTGCTTTTCAGGGTAACAGTAAACTTACTGCAGATTACTACACATTAGGAACCACCACAAGGCTTCCCTCCAAAACTGTGGTGAATTAAGAGTGAGAAAGATAGATAAATCAGCACTGTGACTCATTTTTCAAGGGTTACATTTTGCACATTTACTAAAATTCTCTTTTACTTTCTTAGAAATTGAATATATTCTTATGTTATCAGCATCTGATACCTTTAGAAATACATGTTTGAAACTTGTTGATGTGATGGCGATGTTTCTGTTTCCCTGTTCAATTCAAATTTAAGGGTTTTAGTCACACAGTAGTCATTCAGGTAGAGGAAGTTACAGTTTAATTTGAAGCTAAACGAAAGGCTGACTAACAAAACTCACTTAAACAATCAGTAATACTTTCTCTTCATAAATAAGACCCTTTAATTAAAACAAAATTACCGCTTTCCTACTGGATGCAGCAGAGCAACTACATTTAATAATGTAGTATGAAGTATTACACTTAGAGTGATGTCAGCTTGCAATCTTGAAATTCTGTTTTGAAGTTTAATACATTCTTTCATTCTTCTGATTTTTCTTTAAACTAATGTCAACTTTTCTAATATCCTGGTATTTTCATTTTGACTTTCATTTTGACTCTCCAGACTGCTATTCCCCCATTCCCTAAAATTACATAACCATGTACTGCCACAAAATTATTTTAATGTACATTATTATCTTTTCTTTTTAAGGCCGTTCTTCCCTCTTCCCAATAGATGATGGCTTGCTGGACGATGGTCACAGTGATCAAGTTGGAGTCTTGAATTCCCCTACCTGCTATTCAGCTCATCAGAACGGAGAACGAATTGAGCGTTTTTCTCGGAAAGTGTTTGTTGGAGGTCTCCCACCGGATATTGATGAAGGTGAGCCACCTGGAAACCAAGCAGATTTCCTTTGGAGGGAGAGACAAAAAGAGGTCATGAAAAACCTGACTTCAGTAGTAAAAATAAGCCACTCAGCAAAATAATGTTGTGGTGCAAAAGGCTATAACTATATATTCTTTATGTAAGTTGGCGGGTGTGTTGAGCTTAATACCATCTCTTTTGTTTTGGGATGGTGCAATTGTTTCTGATTCTACACTTGCAGATTAGAGTTGTATGTAATGCCTGGAGTGTGTGCTCCTGCTTATCTTGGATATTCCTTTCAAATACATCTTAGCTCTCCTTTATCTGTGCCTGCTTTATTCTGTATTCATGGAAAACTTCCATTTGTAAATTAATTTCATATTCTATTTTACTATTACCTGAAGATCTTAGCAGTGATATGGAAAGGTTAATGTTATTCCTGATGAGAAACAGAGGAAGTTAGGCAGGGCAAGGTCAAGCAGCAGAGCACTCTTGATGCATTGAACAGAGACTGTGCTACAGAAACTCAGACTGCTAAGCAATTGAAATTGCTTTGTACACCAGTGGTGACTTGAAGTAATTGTGCTGTTTAATATGAGGTTTCTCCCATGCAGATAAAGATAAATTGCATGTTAACTTTCTAATGTAAACGGAAGTCTCTTTAGGAGGTTCATTGTAATCCTAGAATAATGTACAAACCAAATAAACTGAGTAGTTTAATTAACTTTCAGACATAGAAAGACTAAATTTTGGTTCCATTTTAGTTGAGATGCTCTCATACAATGTACTAAGGGATTTATTTTAATACACTTGAGCACAATTGCCTGTAATACAAATGCTAAGCAAAAACACATGGAAATACATCTTATTTCATTCCTCCCTGTTTATATGATGATGGCAGGATACGACTGAAAGAAATTGAGTATACTTGTGTTTGAGTTGCTCCTTTTATATTTTTTCCTCATGGCCAAAGCTTTTCCAGTCACTGATGTGTAGGTGTGGCTGGGATAGAAAGACATCAAAAAGTTGTGCAAAGGGGCATAGTAGATCTTGCAACAAGGCTATTTATGGCTGTTAGAAGCACCCCTAAAGAGACAGTTTTAAATTTTTGTCTCTGATACATGTGTAGTGTCAGCTATAGGACAGATATCCTATATATATTTTCTATATATAGGAAACTTGATAGCATGTTTATTGTGGTGTTACCTGGTATATTAGTATCTTCTCATAAAGCTCTGAACTGTACTTCACTAGACAGTAAATTGATTTGATTTCATTCAAACCAGATTCTGATTTGAATTTAGGGAAGTATCACACAAGTTTTCATGAATGGCTTTAGTTGCCCATATGCTTCTGAAATGCTGTTTTTTAAGTAATAAAAAACAAATGTAAGATTAAAATCACCAGAAATACATTGTGTAAATATTAACACTTTGGAAGATGTGTCTATTTAAGTTTTTTGTTTATAAAACTTGTAAATTTTGGGGTTTTTTTTCCCATGAAATGTCAACCTTTGCTAGAAACAGTGGTCTTTTTGCTTGATAGTACTTTCTCATTGAGTTATGTCATTTACTTAAATTGCAACTATTGTACCTGTTTTTAGATGAAATTACTGCCAGCTTCAGACGATTTGGGCCCTTAGTAGTAGACTGGCCTCACAAAGCAGAGAGCAAGTCCTATTTTCCACCAAAAGGTAAGAGAGTTGGAAGGTTTTGACCTGTCACTGAGTGCAAATCTTGCTCTGGGAAACTGTCTCATCATTTTCCAAAGGGTATAATTTAGAGTCTCTGTGAACAGTTAAATCTGTTGTTTCAGTGTAGGCTCAGGTATGGTTTCTTTACACACTGAGTCTAAAACCTGTTGTTTTGTTATTGAGCCTGATCAGGCAACAACACAGGTTGTATGTGTCATTGATCATCAGTTCTGTAGTTGCATTTCTGTCTAGTTTCCAAAACTGAAATTTGATCAAATTTTTTAAGACTAAATCTTAGATAAGTATTTTCCTAGGAAGTTAAAGGCAGGATGCAGAAGGATGCATTTGTTTATCCAGTCAAGATAATCAAATACTGTGCATCTTTCACTTTTAGGATGTGAACTTCGTGTTGAAGCACTATTCTTTTTCGATAAATGATTAAATAGATTTTTTTAAACTATGTCTAATGTTGTGGTTAGACTGGATTTTTTTACTATTACTTAGAAAGCATTGGAAAAACCATTCTGTAGATTAAGTAGTTAAATTATGTAGGATATCTCTGTACATGTACAGTCATGTATTGTTACATAATTTAATGCAGAAGTGTGATCCAGACATGAAAGCAATGCAGAGAATATTGATTTTGTAGAGAATGCAGCAATTCATTCCTTCTGTGGAAGTGACAAATGTAGGTATAGGTCTTTTGTAAACTGATTCTTTATTTATCTGTGCATTTATGCTGGGGAAAAGACAGGATTATTATCCCCGATGGGCCCTCTAAAGAGTGGGAAATGGAATTGAAAGCATTTGAATAGCATTTATGGATGCTACATGGAAATTCTAAGACAAACAAAGAGACTTTGGCTTTTTTGATTGTCAGCCCAGCACACAAAGCTACTGTCAAGTTAAATTTGATTATCTTAAAGAGTGCATCTCTCTTCATAAATTACGAAGAGAAATTCCCAAGGAACTCTTTGAAGAAGATGCATCTCACAGAGTCTGTGATGAATATATAGAAGACAGAAGATGTAATATATTCTTACCTGAAAGGAATGGATTCTGGCATTCGTTTCCAAGGAGATAGTCCTGTCTCAGCATCTGAACATCTTAAGGATATATTTCAAGACTTCTTATTTGATAAAGCTTTTTGATATAGTTGGGTTATTTATAATTACCACAGTAAGAAAAAAACCCAAACTATGTCGTAAGCAGAGCTTTTTAAAGGGAGAGAATACAAATAGAAGAACTTCAGTGTGTTGATCCAGTTAATTCAGGAAGCATTTGCAACCTAAGTGCTGTGTTGATTTCCCATGATTAACTGACCCTTACTTGAAAAATAATAGCATTTACTGTTCTTCAGTCGTAACACTTTAGCCTAATTTTCAGTTTGCTGCATTATTCAGTACTTTTTGTATGTAGCCTAATGCATTTAAAATACAATGTAGATTTCTCTTTGTAAATACTCTGGAAACATCCAACTGCTGACTGTTACTGTGTATATATCTCTTTTGTTCAATGCAATACATATGACCCATGACTATTTTGTAGAAGAATTTAATTGAAATTGTCTTTCAGTATTACTTGCGTGGACAGACAAGAACCATGTATACATATATTAATAAGATGTCTGAAATGGCTTAGGACAGGAAAAATAAAGCTTTGAATCAGTAATTACCAGTTGAGAAAATACATATTATATTAGTTCAGGGAATTAATGTTTATTATTTTCAATCTCTATTTTCTAAATTGCTACTCTGCATGAAATGAATTCAGTGTCTGTATTTTTCTTGGTTCGGTTTCTTTAGAGATTTGCCATGGTATTGCTTTCCAAGACATCTCAGAGTTAGACCATTCTGGACTGATTTGTCAAAGTCTTCTCCATGGTGAGGAGATGCAGCCTGGTTTTTTTACTGTTGTTCAGTTTAACAGGCTGTTCTTCCTTCCAGGCTCTCTGCTTACAGAAGGTCCTGAGGGAAGGCCAAGTTCATAATAAGTGTTTCCTTGCTGAAAGAAATTCAGAAAGTGTCTTGATCTGTCAAGACTGGCTGCCTCCTGAGAAACACCAGCTACTTGTTCTTAACTAATTACATTTTGTGTTGGTTCACCACAAAATTAGATCCAAACATAACAGGAATTTTTACAACTTTACACTGATCTTACAAGGAAGTTCTGTTCTGAAAAAAACCCTCTGTTGAGCTCAAAGTACAAAGTCTGTAACAGTGAATGTAGAATTCCTTCCTTTCTGACTTGCCACTGTTTATCATAACTCATGTTATTACGTAGTTGGCAAATACACTTATTTATGAAACAATACACATGTCCAAAGTAACTTGCTGGGTTGAGGAGTCCTCCTTGTGATAATGAAGCTCTCAAAGAAATGGTGCCATGAGGATATAGAAATATAAAAAAATGCCTTTCAAAATATATCCAGTTGTTTGTGTCCTTTGTACTACTTACAGTCTGTCTCAGAAGATAATCTGATTTAAACAGGACAGTGTCCCCAGACATTTCTAACTGGTTGTTTCTACTTCCTTGATCACAAGAGTTGTGCAGTTGCTTCTTTCTTCAGTGTTCCCAATTGCTAACTCAAAACTGACTAGCTGAAAACCTTAGATTGAGATGGACTCAGTGATCTTCACATGTCCCATCCAACTCAGAATATTCTGTGAAATCTGTAGTAATCCTTATCAGTCCTTGAGTTCTTGTACTTTAATTTTCTATCTTTTTGTAAATTGCTGCAATTAAGCATATTAATAGCTGCAGACACAGAGGTGGTAGATTATATGGAGGCACTCACCATCCTTATGTATCTGGAGCTGTATAGCAGAACCTTTGAATTGCATTAGGATAAGAACTGATGAAAAACCATTATCTGGAGAACCTTTGTATGTCTGATTCCTTAGACAGTATCATGTGCAATTAACCCTCCCTTTGATTAATCAAGTTTTTGCACTCCTATCATTCTTGTACTGAGCTCTCCATTCAAACTGGAATGTGTATGCCTGGCTTCTGACCAAGTAAGGAGAGTTACATGGAGCTTATTTCACCCATGCCAGTTGGCACATGCCCTCATTCACTGAGTTTTGCATAGGTAATACGTAGGTTTTAAATTCTATGATAAATAGTGAAATATATACCCATTAAAACAGATTTTGACTCTAAATTATTACTGATTAAGCTTAAGTTAAACATCATCATAAAACAAAATACTGTTCAGCAGTGAATGGACTTTACAAGAAAATGCTTCATCCCAAGTCCAAAGATTCCCTATGACATATTTGTTACAAGACTAAATAAGATTTACCTAAAAATACAGAATACATAAAATCCTGTCGTGTGGTCCCTTTTATGTAGCTGTGATGGTACTGTGGTATTAGGGGTAAGAATAAGGTACAACTTACTAGAAAGACCAGTATACACCTTACAGCTTTTTCTTTAAATCCCATTTTTGTTCCCACATGTCTAAAATCAGTTGTGCATTTGTTTCTCAAATCTTACATTGTTAATGCACTGATTCTTTAATAGCCTTTGCGATAAACCCTACCATCTTTACCATGGTGACCTACAGTGTCTGTTTGCAGTAAGAAGTGGCTGGTGATTAATTAGCTTTTCTCAGAAATACAGCAGCATTTCCGAAAGGCTTTGTAATACATCCATGTTCCCTTTTCACAAGCCCTCTCTAGAGCAGCTGCTTCAGCATTTACTTCTCCATCAAAGTCATAAAACATAACTTCGTGTGAAAATTCTAAACTTGGTAGTAGTCTCGGAAAGAAATGTCATTTATGGTCACTTCAAAGTTTGTTTTAGCATATAACCCTAACGTAGCAAATTTCGTGAATCTCTAACTGTGAAAGTAATGTGTCAGGTTCTTTGCTTGTCCGACTGGTTTCATGTAGCATTAAATAGGCATTTTAATTCCTGTTTTTGTAATGTTTGAAAGGTTTGCTGGGTCACTTATGTAATAAAATACTTTGATCTAATCTCTAGAATAGAGCTTAGTCCTTTGTGCCAAGTCGGATTTTCATTGTATAATGTCCATTTCAGCCAATGAATGATGTTTAGCCTAGACTTCCAGTGCATGATGGAGCAGACATGTTTGCTTTTATTTGGTTATTAGTCTCTTCTGACAATTATTTTACAGATGGAAGTTCTCTTAATTATAGCAATGTAGTACAGAGTTAAAGATAATAATATGAAAGAATTGGTTTGATTTTCTTATTCTTCTATATGGAAAAGTGACTGGCAAAGATGATTATCTAAAATAAATATAAGAGAAGATATATCAGTTGGTTTGGGTTTTTTCCCAGGTTACGCATTCCTCCTGTTCCAAGAAGAGAGTTCTGTTCAGGCCCTGATTGACGCCTGCATTGAAGAAGATGGAAAGCTCTATCTGTGTGTTTCCAGCCCCACTATCAAGGACAAGCCAGTAAGTATGCAGTCAGTGGTCTGCAGGCTATAGCTGCCATCTGTCTAAAGCAGCATTGGAAATTTTGAAGATGAAAAACATCAAAAGTAAACTACTGTTGGCAGAGCTCAACATCTGGAACACTTGGATTATTTTTAAATGGTAGTATTTTGAATTAATAGGATTAAAACAAATCACCTAGACATGCTACAGTGATGAGGTTATGACTGACAATTGATACAGGCTGATGGATGTATTTCCACATTGTAGTGAAACGTGAAGTAGGATGCTATTTTCTTTCCCAATTTAATAGGTTCAGATCCGTCCCTGGAATCTAAGTGATAGTGACTTCGTGATGGATGGTTCACAGCCACTTGATCCTCGGAAAACAATTTTTGTTGGAGGAGTCCCCAGACCATTAAGAGCTGGTGAGTAGAATCTGGCAATTTTTTAAAATAAATTATTAGAAATAATTTGTACCATGCATAATTTTTTTGTAGTTATGTATGGATAGATACAGATATATACATACAAAAATTGAACAGTCTTGGTAGTTTTAACCATAGTGCATGTATTCTTAAATTTCTCTGCTGTCTGACTTTGGCCATAAATCACAATTCATCATTGAGATTTACTGGAAGGTGTTACCTCTCTATAGCTGTAGTGTAAGCTCTGTCACAAAAGGCATTAAAAAAGAGTTTGGTTTTAAAATAATGCTATGGAAACATCTTTGCCCTGCTCCATGACTATGGAGTGGTATTTGTAGCTGCTTGTCATTGTGCATTAGCTACTCTTGTGCTGCTGTCAGGTTACACGCACAAACACAGCTGATGAAGTACTTGAACAAGTAGGCATAGAGGAAAAAGGAAGAAATTCAGAGAGCTAGCACAATCTTTATGGCACAATATGATATGAGATTGCAGGACTTTTTCTAGACTCTTGCCCAGAGGCATGAAGGAAAAAGTTTTGGTGGCTGTGGAATGGTTGATGTACAACCTGGACACTCTGCATTTTCAGATTGGCTGCAGTAGCCTTTTACAATGTTTTAGGTGGCTTTCTAGTAAGTAGATTGCAGTGAATGTTGGAAGTAGAAGCATACCATACAGTGGTTCAAATCCCCCTTTTTATTAGAATGGCCTCTGGATTTCATTAGTCTTTCATAGTTAGTAATGAATTCTGTTAGAGAAAGATGAGCTTTTAGATGAAGGATGTAAGAAAACCGAGAAGCAATAGTGCAAATTTGGGATACAAAGGATCTTAATTTTTTCTGTCTTGAACCTGCAATGCGCAAGTTTTTTTGTTATTTTACTTTTAAGACTCTACTTTTGACTGTAATACAGGCTCTGTAAATGAGTGTAAACACAGTGTGTTCCAACTGCAGATTAATTTTTCTTTAAATTCAGTCCAGTGCTCCATATTACTGTGCTGAATGTCTGTGATAAATTTAATGGATGTGTTCTAATGCTCAGCTCTCAAATGCCCTGTATATGTGAAAATGAAACTTTAATGGCATTGTGAAATAAAAACAATGACTTCACAAAAGCCATAAAACTTAAGGAGACTCTTCAAACAGCTATTGAACATCAAGGACTGCTGACACCTCTATTTCCTAATACAGAGGATACTAATTCTGATAAAAACAGTGTTTTCCACCCCAGTCAATTGCAACTGAATTCAGTATAATCTGGCAGTCAGGGGTTTGCCAAGGTACTTGATCTGTAAAATTTGAAATTTTGATAATCAAGCTCTGTGTGGCTGATGAAAAGATGCTAACTACATCTTTAAATTCAAGTAGGGCATAGAGCATTAGGACAGACAGAGAACATATACCAAGGAATTTGTGGCATGTGGATCTATTTTATGCAGTTTACGTTCCAGTGCCTTACCAAAAACTCTTTTGCTGTAATCCCCTGAAGAAAACTGCCCTGGAATTACAGTTCCAGGTTATCAAGAACCTACAATTCCATTGTTCCTTGGATGTATGTACCCAGAGTCTGAAAGATCTGTCTGCTGAGTAATTAATAGCTTATTTAGTATTACTTAATACTTCTTAAATCTTGTTACTACTGTTTCATTGGCTGTTGCAAAATTAATAATTAAAGTTAACTTTTCTAGTAGTTTTAGACATGAGCATACCAAGTTTTTACTGTAAGAACAGTTTTAAATAAACACTCTTTTGTTTCTTAATAGTGGAATTGGCTATGATCATGGACCGTCTCTATGGGGGAGTTTGTTATGCAGGAATTGACACTGACCCTGAGCTGAAATACCCAAAAGGTGCTGGACGCGTTGCTTTTTCCAATCAGCAGAGTTACATTGCTGCCATCAGTGCTCGGTTTGTTCAACTTCAGCATGGCGATATTGATAAACGAGTAAGTTATACAGAAATTTTTTAAAAGTTATGCTCTATAAAGAAACTTCTATGTGTGGTGGCATTGCATGTGATTTGCTTTCAAGCCAGCTTCTACTTTTTTTTTTTAGCATTCACGTAACTCCACTGCTTTCAGGAGTATGCCGTGGATGCCCCCAAACGAACAACGTGTTTCCACAGAGCAGCAGTTTGTTCCTTTGACATATGTTGGGCCATATGTTCTTCCCATTCTGGAGTTCCTGGTTTTGTTGTGTATGGGCAAAGGGCTTGAAAATCTCTTTCTCTCCCATGTTCTAATGAAACCAAATATTGTGCTAATTACTCTGTCATTCATAAGAAACTCTAGTATTCATTGGCTTCAGATTAGCTTGATACTTACAACTGCCCTTAATTTCAGCCATAATTTTCAGTGCTCAGAAACTTGGTCAGGCTCAACACCTAAAATACAAAAGGTCTTATTTTTCCTGTTTGAAAGTCTTCTTAGTACTTACTAATGCATATTTCTGTTTGGTACAGATGCTTATTCCTAGCAAAAGTAAACTAACTTATATTAAGAAGACTAGTGAACTTCATAACTCCTAATTAAAAGTATAGGAGTAGCAAAGAAAACTGGCTAGTTTTCTAGTTAAGAAAACTAGAAAGTTTTCTTAGGGTCTCTAGTTTTGATGTCTCTAGTTTTGATGTCAAGAACTGCAGAGATAGTCTGGCAGTAATAGATGTTCTTTAAAAAAAATAAGGTCTTATGGGAAGAAGGGTTGAGTAAGAAAAGTAGTTCAAGGTCCAGTCTCCTCTACAGATCAAAGACACAGGAAAAAGAAAGTAGTACAGTTAACAGAAGTCTGCTCTAGGGAGGCAGCATGTGCTTCTGTCCTTTCAAATCGGCAGAGTAATTTCAGCTTTATGTATGTGTCTCAAGTACCACTTGCCTTATGAGCTGAAATCCCCAAATGTGGTCCTTTCCAGAGGATGAGTGGGTATAGATGTGGGTAGTCATCTAGGCTTCAAATTAAGATGTGATGGCTACATTTTGGTGATGGGATTGCTATCTTTGTGACTTGCAGCTGTCGTTGACTTACAACTCTGCTTTTTGGATACTTATGTAACAGAAAAAATGGCCTTGACACTGATTGGGTGAGGGGAAATAGAACTGTTAATTGTCTTGCATTTGAGTATTTGGACAAAATGGGAGTGGGGACCAGAATCCAGAATTTCTTCTAAAGAAATGCTGAATGGGTCATTTAGCTTCAGAATTGCGTATTATTTAGTGTGTTTCAGGAACTGTCTAAAGGGCATTTGTCTGTGACGTCACCTGACTTGAAAATTGAAACACGGACAGTTAGGTCCCATCCAAATTATGTCTCCCTAAAAAGCAAGTGACAGGGACTTGCCCCTTGTAAACCACAGGGAACTTTTATCATAGGCTTCCTCTTCCCATGGGAGTGTGCCCTTTGCAGTAGAGAGGTAATGGTAGACTGGCAGTGCCATCTTGTAAGAGAAGGAAAGCATGATCCTGACTTTGTAGGCTGTGCTTCCACATCATGTTTTTCTGCTGTTTCGTGTTGTTTTATGATAGGTCACCAGAGATCTTAAGGGCTTTTTGGATGCCAAGCAGGCATCTGAAATTGCAGTGCTTGCTGTTTGCAGAGAAAAGGATGTAGGTTGTTAACAGGTGATGTAACACTGCAGTTCTTAAGGCATGATGGACTGCAGGCCTCTTGGAGCTTGGATGGGGGAAAGAAAAACCAACACAAAATCTACCCCAAAGGCTGTATCCGAGAAGCACAGTGTTTGACTTACATCAAGACTTAATTTATAAAAACAGTACTCAATTATTTCTTCAATCACAAATTACCAACAAAAAAAAAAATAAAACCTAACAAGAAAAAGCCCCCAACAAGTACCAATACAATCCGAACAACTCTTGCCAAGCATAGTTAGTATCTGGAGATAGCTCATAATTTGGAGAGGTTGAGGGGGAAAGGCAGGAAGATCTAGGTTTTCTCTTTAAATATCTGAATTCTTAAAGTTTCTTCTTTTGATATAATTTATGTTCTTTCTTTAGTGTTGCTTTTCTAACACTTGAAAAATTAATTTTTTTACTCCAGTGTTCTAAATTTGGAATTTCCACATTTTTATTACCATCCTCATTTTTTCTTACTCTAAAACATGTGGGCTACTCCTGAGGTGTTTCACTGGCAAAATACAGCAGTGCCAGATCTTAACTATTTTAATAAACTTGTCTGTAAGTCCAGTGATGGGGAGAGTTTATGAACTTCTTTGTTTATCTGAGAGAGGGGTTAAACTATATTTTTTAAATCATCTTCTTTAATTAAACCATAAGGTCAGTCCTTATTTATATAATTACATGTATTTATTACCACCCAGTTATTTGCATTGCTGAGGAGTCATAGAGAAGAGCTTGAATCTCAGCTGAAACTATGAAAAAGGCTATTTTCAGAAATAGTTTTTTACCTCCGTGGAGCTTTTTCACTAATGCCTTTCTAGGCTCTAAAAATATTCTGAAATCAGTATTACTGCTGATTTATACATGAGCAAGCAATGAGTATAAATCTGTAAACCACTAGTTGTGTAAATGAGGAAGATAGTCTGCTCTGGGTACTGCCTTCACCTGAGGTGTCTGTGTGTGTTGGCCAGGAATAATAGAGTACAGATCTCACTGAAGTCCTCGAGGCAGAGCCTGTTCTGCCCTTTACCTCAGTATTGCCTTTCCATACCAGTTATATCCTGTTTCTGTAGGTCTGCTGTCCTTTCGCATTCTTTTCATAACCAGTTTTGTCTGTGTAAATGACTTTTTCAGTTGCTAAATTTTGCAGTTCACCTGTTTCTCCTTCTGAACTTCAGTTCAAAGTATAGCATTTTTTGCACATACTTTTTCCTACTTTAATTGGAAATCTTAGTGTCACAGTCCCTTGACAAACATTGTCTGTGATCTTAGCTTCTTAACTAAGTTCTCTGCAGCTTCTCTCCGCTTCTTTTGACATGTAGATAAATTTTGTTTCTCTAGCAGATGTTTTTCTTCAGCAAAGTACTCCTCATCCTGTTTTATGAAAGCTCAGCTCCAAACATTTCTTTGGAGTTTCAACTCCAAACAATTCCTTAAAATATTGTTAACTTTCATATGCCAGCAGTCTGCATCCACGTCATGTAATATTTCCATTCCCCAAAGTGTTTCTCTAATATTTTTGAAGTCATCCTCGTACTGATCTTGGTGCATTAGTGCACTGAAGCTTGAAATAAATGCTGCTTCATGCTTTCAGTAACTCTGAGTCACGAACACAGTTACTGCATAAGGTACCTGTTTATTGGAAAGTTGGAGTGTAATTGGTGATAAGGCAGGTCATTGTAGTGAAATAAGAAGTAGAGCTCGTACTGAATATAGATTACTGGAAGAAGCATACTTTGTTTGACATTTTGAGGATGGCCTGTACTTCTGAAGCTAAGAACATGAAGCCTATTTGGCTGTAAAACTTCAGGGCAGGGAGCTGTATGTGTAAATTTTTTCCTCTGGAGATAACATTGAAAAAAGTATTATTTTAAAGTTCTTAATATTTCTGTCTGAGTATATTCTGTCTGAGTATAGAGCATACAGTCAATGTCTGTATGTAGCAGTCTTCTGAGGTATTTGTAAGGAAAAAAGTCTCGTGCAACAGTGAGGAAAAAGTGGAATACAACAATACATTCCTTAACGACCGAGTCAACTCATTTTGTGTTTTATTATGAAGTGCTTCTTCCTGTCTGATCACAGTCTGTAGCAGTTCAGTTATGCAAAGACATAATGCGTATTTACCACTGGACTCCTGCCACTTTTCCATTCTGGCAGTCAGATGAGTTTGGGAGAGAGAAGCTGTGTAAGACAGGTGTTTGTAGCTGTCTGTAGACTTGCAAAATGGTCTTTAAAAATATTTGCAGAATTGTATTGAATATAAATTCCTGTACAGCTCAAAGCCACAGAAAGAAAAAGTAATAGATTACCAAAATTGGTAAGGCCAAATTTGACCATATCGGTGAACAGCACTGCTAAAAGATCTGCATTACAGCTTGAAGAAAGTACTTTTAATTTGCACATAAATGTAGCGCATGCAGAGACACTTGTACTTAAAAAAAAAAAAACGTACATTAAAGGGTAGTCTCTCATGTTCAGTTACTTTGTTTGCTAAATTTTATAGAATTGTCATGTTGAGGTCCATTTGGGAAACCTTTGGGTGGTTTGGTTTTCTTCTACACATTTGTCCATAATACTGTTTGCAAAGAACAGTCTCCCAGGATACATCAAGGGAAATTTCTGGTGCAGCTGTTCATTACATGCACAGTGTACTTCTAAAGATCTGCCTTGAAGTGTTCTGCAGTATGGATGGGTCTGTAGGTGATAAATGATAACAAGTAATAACTGATCAGTTATATAAAGGTGTTAATACTACTGATTTCAGACTTCAGGGGTTTTTTTTGTGTTCTTTTTTAAACCAGAGAAAAATGAGTGCCTTCATACAACTTCAAGTAGAAACAGTTATTAACGGGAATTGTTCCTGTTTCACTCCAACAGGTGGAGGTAAAGCCATACGTGTTGGATGACCAGATGTGTGACGAGTGCCAGGGTGCGCGGTGCGGTGGGAAGTTTGCTCCTTTCTTTTGTGCCAATGTCACTTGCCTGCAGTATTACTGTGAGTTTTGTTGGGCAAATATCCACTCTCGTGCAGGACGTGAATTCCATAAGCCATTGGTAAAGGAGGGGGCTGACCGCCCACGTCAGATCCACTTCCGCTGGAATTAAACATGGTGAACCAGCATCTACATAAGGAGAGAAGGGTGCATGTGGCTTACTGTGTTTGAAGATACTGACATGCAGAAGAAATAAGTGCATTCTTCTGCTTTTCACCCCAGCTATCAATACATGCATCTTTATCAGCAGCCAAAACACTACAAGCCTCTTG